>CM016615.1:90925495-91182038 GCA_005393395.2 Gossypium australe
TTTTCGGCTTTTAGAAAAAGCTGAGTGAAGAGTTTCAATTTCTGACAGAAAAGAGAATAAGAAAAGAAAACAAGAAAGAGACTTGGAGATTTCGGCTTGGAAGAAAAAGAATGTAGAGGATTTTGGCTTTTGAAGAAAACAAAAGAAAAGAAATTGCAGAGGAACACTGAGAATTTCGGCACAAAGAATGAAGAAAAGAGTAGGGTTCAACTGCCGAAATTGATGAGATCTCACCCCTATTTATAGAGAATTTCGACACTTGCTTAAAAACCCGAAAGTGCTCTTCCTGATATCTAATAGTTAAGCCAATAGTAGGGGAAATTTCGGCACCCCTTTGCCATATCAGAAACCGATTTCTCCTCCCCTTCAGAGTCAAAATTTCAGCCACCACCTAGCCTTGCAGATAAATCCTATCTTTTCTCCTTATCCTCATCTGACTACTCATCCACAGTGTCATGGATAACTGCACCTCTTCCTTCCTTTATCAGCACATTATCCACCTTATTATCATATTAAATAAATTCCTAAATTTAAGCATCATTGCCGAACTCCACTACTGCTCTTATAAATGCTGAAAATATTTAAAATAAAAGGTACCAGGCGACTCGAACCTTGGACCTTCAATTGACGCCAACTCCCTGCTCTCTAAGTGGCGCCACTCTGCCACTGGGCCACAAGCCCATTTGTGTTTTAAAACACAACTAATATCTGTTATGCCCTAACTTAGCAAGCTTTCCAATAAAGTGTTCAAACAAGAATTTTAACTACAGCATCGGCCCAAACCTGAGCCCAATTTGGACCCCTAATCCTCAAATTAACTCATTACACATATTCACCCCATTAAACGCATAGGCCCAAAAATTCAGGATGTTATATAAGCAAAATTATAATTATTAACATTTACACAAGACAAACTTTGATTAAATCCACACAAACCCTATACATGCCATATAAACCGTACTGAACGTACAAGAACTATTGGAATAGGCTGGATAGTGTGACT
The DNA here is from genome assembly GCA_005393395.2 of Gossypium australe. NCBI lineage: Eukaryota > Viridiplantae > Streptophyta > Magnoliopsida > Malvales > Malvaceae > Gossypium > Gossypium australe. The sequence goes on from CM016615.1 coordinate 90,926,499, forward strand.
TGATGTGCTGATCCGATCTTCCGACCTCACGAAAATCTACAAAGACATTAAACCACACAAGTAAGCTTAATAAAGCTTAGTAAGTTCGATGGGTTAAACATAAATCTTATCAAACCTACTATAACACATCAATTAAATAAATTCATTCAAAGTAAACTCCCTGCCAATCACAATTTCAATTGATGAATACACTTATTTTCAGTTAATACCAATAACAAACAATGTCTTCTAATTTCAATTACAAAGTCACGTACCAAATCTTCCCAAATCGGAGAACGGTTTACGGATAAGAGTACATTATTTTCAGAAGCCCGAAGGTTGAACAAAAAGCTCATGAGAGCTAAACAGAAACCCATAAGGGTTGAATAGAAGCTCGTAAGAGCTGAATGGAAACCCATTAGGGTTAATCAGAAGATCAATAGAGCTGAACGGAAACTCATATGAGTTAAACAGAAGCTTGTGAGAGCTAAACGGAAAGTAAACATGAAAGTTCGCAAGAAATGCTGAACCTCGGTTTACTTGGGTAATATGCTGCCATTTTCCTCTAATGTCGATAATTCGTCGAATGCCGAATGTACTCAAATCCTGCATTCCATTTAATACGAATATTCAATTCAAATTTATAACTTTAACAATATTTTATTTTCCAAAAATAGAACAAAATACATAATACCATTCATCAATTCAATATAAATATTAAAGTTTAACCGTACGAACTTACCTAGGTTAAATTGTAATATTTGCAGGAGTTTAGGTACTATTCCATTGATTTTCCTTTTTCACGAGTATCTACATGATCTTAATCTAAATATAAAATTACTCATTCATTAGCATTTATTTTAGTTCTAATTCATTTCACAATTAATACCCTTCAATTTTTTGAATTTACACAATTACCCCAAACTTTCACAACTTTTGCAATTTAGTCATTAACTAATTAATCTTATCAAATTAATTAATTTTTCTCAATTAATAATTTATCTAAATATTCTAAGCTATCATACCACCCTTAATAAAATAGAAATTTAATATCAAACCCTAATTCTTTAATTCTTCACAATTTGATCCTAAAATCAATATTTAACAAAATCACTTTATAAAATCATTATACAACAAATTAAAGCTCTAAATCCATGTTATTCATCTAAAACATCTAATACTCATCAATGGAAACTTTTAGAATTTTCAATAAAATCAAAAACTAAGGTAATATTAAGCTGAACTTAATTGTAAAAGTCTCAAAAACATAAAAATTATAAGAAAAAAGGCAAGAATTAAACTCACTTGAAGCAAAAATATGAAAACCAGCTTAAGGGGACTCTCCTATGGCATTTTGGACAGACAATTGATGAAGAAATTGTCTAGAAACTTCTAGATTTTCAATTTGATATTTTAATTTCACTTTATTTACAAATTTGCCATTAAATGGCTTATTTTATTATTATTTTTCTTACTTATGCCGCTTCATCTATCCCACTTGGGCATATTTACTCCTTAAGTCCTCCTTTGTTTAATAATTAAGCCATTTAATCACTATTTCTTATAATTAACAAGTTTTGTACCTTTTTCAATTTTTTCCTTTTTAATTATTTAACTATCGAAACGTTAAAATTTTCTAACGAAACTTTAATACTACCTCAAAGACACTCCTTAAACATTTATAAAAATATTTACAGCTCGGTTTATAGAAATAAGGTCTCGATACCTCATTTTCTAAAACCACTTGACCTAAGATTTTATCACTCGAACCTAATAATTCATTATAAAACTTAACTTGCCACTTCAAAATCTTTCTAAAATCAAATTTGACTCATAAATACTAAATAATAAAATTTAAGAGCTTACTCGTTAGATTTGGTGGCCTCGAACCACTGTTTCCAACACTACTAAAAATCAGGTTGTTACATATTTTATCCAAACCCGTCCATATTTGTAAATTGCTAACCCAAGCTCATTTTAGGCGCACCTATATTATTTTTATTTTATTTTAATATTAATAATTTTATATGTATTTATTATAGTTTAATAAATAGTAATTTTATTTTAATATTTACATATTATATATTACAATAGATTTGTAACACCCCAAACCCGGCCCAAACACCACGGCCGGATCTGGCATGTCACTAAGAAGATTTAGTAAAACATGTCGCATCTTTGGAAAAACATTTGTTGAGTTTAAACATTTATACCGGAAAGCTTAATAATTTGATTTTTTATACAAGATATAAATTAAATATGATGCCTTCATGAATTAAAAACTAAAATTTAGTACGTGCCATAGTTTCAATTTTATCGGATGTTTCAAGTGTCTGAAAGTAAGCCCAAAACCTGAAAATATAAAGTAAATAGCCCGTGGCCTTATTACCATAAAATATAACCCAAAATACTAAATATAAATAAACAAAATAAAGTCTTTTGCAGTATCCAATATAATCTCATGCACGTCCACCTTGCGCTCCTCTCTAGCCCGGTCCGATTCTCTAAGTGTCTCCTGAAAAATGTTAAACAACGGGGTGAGTCACGAGACTCAATGTGCAACCCTCGTGCACCATCAGATTGGGCCTTAGCCCCACAGATCAGAATAGCAGAATATCATATAACAGAAATTATGCAAAGCCCAACCCAATCCTAGGTTTCCATCTGCTACACACCACCCTTACCTGCCAATCACACCATTGGGGACTTCTACAACACCCTCACCGCTACATACCACAGATGGCAGTCATGCTGCAGTTAGTTGCTCATCGTCAGATTTGTGACATAGTCACCAGAACAGATCGTGGCAGAGCCACTACAACAGAACACTTCCCCTTTTCATTAATTACCCAACCCCGTGCATACATAGAAATCGACATACATATGAAACATGTCATCTCAACAGAAACATTCACTTATGAATGACAGAAATCACTAACCTGGTGATTCTCCTTTACCCTCTTCGGTTTTCAACCATGATGCTGGGATTTCAGCATTTAATAGAATATAAACAGATTTATATACATACACTAGCAGACAATCCAAATGGTGTGAGAAGTTACACACCTGATAACACATAGTACTACTCTCTATGTCGATACCCTCGCTAATCGGATCTACTGCCCTTTGTTTACAACTTTGCTCAAAAGCAGGAAGAACACGAAGATAAAACTTCCCTTATATTCGGCCAAGGATTATTATTTACCCGAATTTATATACTTAAATAAACAAATCTCCTTACCTAAATTGATTAGATCCCAGAATTAGGATGATTTGAGTGCTACCAATTTAGAACCTTAGGCGATTGGATCTCCTTCAAATCCCGGAATGCCGCAAGAGAAAGAAAAACACAAGATTAATCAACCATTTAGCCATTCAACTATGGTCTCCAAAAAGCCGGAAAAGATTTAAAGAATAGCACAATCGACACTTACCTCTACAAATGGTTTCGGCTACCCCTTGCAGAAAGATTCGACAGTAGAAGACCGAAGCGTAGAAGATTAGAGATCTAGGAATTTCGGCTTTTAAGGAAATCCCGAAAAAGATGAACAAGAGGGAGATTTCGGCTAAAGCACTTGGAAGAGAAAAGAAAGCAATTAGTAGAGGTTCGGCAGTTAATGAGACTTCAGAGGGTTTCGGCTAGAAGAATAAAGAAAAGTGGAGAGGGAAGTGGTGATTTCAGCTTTTGAAAGAGTGAAGATGAGAAAAGAAAGAAAAAGAACTAATGCTTAAGATGGCCTTTAAAATTTCAATCCCCTTGCCTATACTAAACCGATTCCTCCCCCTCTCCTGAGTTTGATTTTCGGCCAACACTAGATTCCTGGATTAGCTCTCATCTTTTCCCCTTATCCTAATATACAACTCCTCCAAAAGAGACTTAATTAGCTCCAACTCCTCCCTCCTTTATCAGCATAATATCCACATATTTTAAACATTAAAAATCCCTAAAATTTAGCCTTGTTGCCGTCCCCCCTTGCTCCCTTTTAAGTGCAGAATTTGGCCTAATTACTTGGGCTTCAAACGGCCAAAATTGGGCCTCCTCCCTTCCTTGCCACTGACGCTACCCTCTGCTCCATTATAGCGCCACTTACCTTTGGGCCACAAGCCCATTTTTTCATTTAAAACACAGATAACTACCTTTAAAGCGCTAGAGTGTCTACATAGAAATTTAGTCAAGGCCTCAGCCCATTTCTGAGCCCAATCTGGACCCCTAACCCTTAACTTAATATTTTAAACCATCTACACACAAAATGCACAGGCCCATTAAATCAGGATGTTACAGTTCTACCCCCCTTAAAATAAATTTCGGCCTCGAAATTTACTTGATCAGAAGAGATGGGGATGCTGATGTCGCATAACATCCTCTGGCTCCCATGTCGCTTCCTCCGCGCCGTGGTTTCACAACAAAACCTTGACCAAAGGGACGGACTTCCTTTTCAACACCTTGATGCCTCGATCCAAGATTTGCACTGGCTCCTCCTCAAAGGACAAGTCTGGCCCTACTTCAATCTCTTCCACTGGCACAATGTGCGATAGATCAGAACGATAACGTCTTAGCATCGAGACATGGAACACGTCATGTATCTATTCCAACTCTGGAGGCAACTCCAGTCGATACGCCACTTGCCCCACACGTTCTAGTACCCGATAAGGTCCAATAAACCGGGGACTTAGCTTGCCCTTCCGACCAAACCTCATTACCTTCTTCCACGGTGACACTTTCAAAAAGACTTGGTCCCCCACTCGAATTCCAACTCCTTCTGCTTAAGATTCGCATAAGATTTCTGCCTATCAGACGCTTCCTTCAAACGAGCCTGAATCAGCTTAACTTTCTCTTCCGTTTCCGAAACCAGTTCTGGACTCAGCACCTAACGCTCACCCAACTCTGTCTAGCAAATAGGAGTACGACATCTCCGTCCATATAGCGCTTCATAAGGCGCCATCTAAATACTAGATTAATAGCTGTTATTGTATGCAAATTCTGCCAAGGGTAAATACTCCTCCCAACTACCCCTAAAATTGATGATGCAACCCCTTAGCATATCCTCCAAAATCTGTATTACCCTCTCAGACTGACCATCAGTCTGCGGATGAAAAGCGGTACTAAAGTCTAACCTTGTCCCCATTGCCTGATGTAGAGCCTTCAAGAATCGTGACGTGAATCTAGGGTCTCTATCTGATATGATCGACATAGGTACACCATGCAGTCTCACAACCTCAGCCACGTACAGCTTGGCCAACCTTTGCAGAGAATAATCCATACAAACCGGTATGAAGTGAGCAGACTTCGTCAACCGATCCACAATCACCCAAATCAAATCCTTCTTAGTGGGCGTAAGAGGTAACCCACTAACAAAATCCATTGTGATTCTCTCCTATTTCCACTGCGGAATCTTTACCGGCTGCAACAACCCTGAAGGCAACTAGTGTTCTGCCTTCACCTGCTGACACGTCAAACATCTACCCACGAATTCTGTTACCTCTCGCTTCAAACTTGGCCACCAGAATTGTTCTCGCAAATCCCGATACATCTTAACTTCTCCAGGATGCATAGCGTATGGGCTACTATACGCCTCCCGCAGAATCATCTGCCTTAACTCAGCATCCTTTGGCATACAAATTCTTTTACAGAAACACAGAACCCCATCACCATTCAAACTATAGTCCTTTCCTTCACCACCTTGCACTTGCCGGAGTCGAGCACTCAAAACATCATCTAAAAGCTGCTTCTCTTTGATCTGACTTGTCCACACTGGTCTCACTTGGAGTTCAGCTGCCAAACTGCCATCCTCATACAGACTGAGATGAGCGAACATCGCCCTTAAATCTGATATCGCCTTCTGACTTAACGCATCTGCCACCGCGTTAGCCTTGCCCGGATGATACTCGATCGAGCAGTCATAGTCCTTTAAGAGCTCAATCCACCTACGTTGTCTTAGGTTCAACTCCTTTTGGGTAAGGAGATACTTCAGACTTTAATGGTCGGTGTAAATAACAGACTTCTCCCCATACAGGTAGTGTCTCCAGTTCTTCAGAGCGAACACTACTGCCGCCAATTCTAAATCATGCGTAGGGTAATTTAATTCATGCGGCCTTAACTGTCGAGATGCATAGGCAACAACCTTTCCATCTTGCATCAACACACATCCTAACCCCGTGTGTGACGTATCACAGTAGACGGTAAACTCTTTTCCTGCCTCTGGCTAAATTAACACCGGTGCTTCTGTCAAAATTTTCTTTAGCTTCTCAAAGCTCTCCTGTTGTTTGTCGGTCCACACAAACGGTACTCCTTTCCTTAATAACTTAGTTAGAGGTGCCGTAATTAATGAGAACCCCTCAACAAACCTCCTGTAATACCCGACCAAACCCAAGAAACTTTAAACCTCTGCCACTGACTTCGGTGATTTCCAATCCAATACAGCTTCTATCTTCTGAGGGTCAACCCTAATTCCCTCTGCAGAAACCACATGTCCTAAGACAGTTACTTCTCTTAGCCAAAACTCACACTTACTGAACTTAGCGAATAGCTACTTCTCCCTCAGGACTTGCAACACCACACGAAGATGTGCATCATGCTCCTCCTCAGACTTGGAATAAACCAGGATATCGTCAATGAACACCACGACAAACTGATCAAGGTATGCTTGGAACACCCGATTCATCAAATCCATAAATGCCGCTAGTGCATTCGTTAATCCGAATGGCATCACCAGAAATTCATAATGACCGTAGCGAGTTCGAAACGCCGTCTTATGAATGTCCCATTCCTTTACCTTTAACTAATGATAGCCCTACCTTAAATCTATCTTAGAAAAGACCGAAGCTCCTTTGAGCTGATCGAACAGATCGTCGATTCTTGGCAGTGGGTACTTGTTCTTAATCGTAACTTATTCAATTGACGGTAATCCACACACATACGCATGGATCCATCCTTCTTCTTCACAAATAGGACTGGTGCTCCCCATAGAGACACGCTCGGTCGAATAAAACCTCGATCCAACAGTTCCTGGATTTGAGATTTGAGCTCTACCAGCTCCTTCGACGCCATTTGGTAAGGAACAATAGACACTGGAGCCGTTCCCGGAAGTAGCTCTATTCCAAACTCCACTTCGCAATCCGGAGGTAACCCTGGCAACTCCTCAGGAAAGATATCTACGAAATCCTTCACTGTTCTTACCCCATCGACAGTCACCTCCTTAGCATCCAAAGCACTGACAAAAGCTAGAAATGCATTACATCCTTTCCGAATTATCTTAACAACCTTCAATGCAGATACCACGTTGGACAAATAATTCCTTCCTTCTCCTAACACAACTACCTCCCCGCCTTCCGGGGTACTCAACACCATGCGCTTAGTCTCACAATCCAACTTAGCACGGTGTTTAGTCAACCAATCCATTCCTAGGATAAGATCAAACTCTCCAAATGGCAATTCCATTAAGTCTGCCGGGAACACTACTCCTTGAGTCTCTAAAGGTACATCCTTAAAAAATTTGTCCACTACCCTAGATTGTCCTAAAGGACTAACCACAGCCATCTTCCTAGTAGTTGTTTCAGAGTCTATACTTAGGGTCTCAGATACCGAACATGTAACATAGGAGCGAGTTGATCTAATATCAATCAAGGCAAGAAAAGGGTTATCAAACGTACCGGTTATGACATCCGGTGCGTCACCATCCTCCCGTCGACGAGCTGCATAAACTAGACCTGGCTGTCTCACGTCTATATTACCTGCACCACTACCAGGTGCTCCATGACCCCGGCCGACTCCACTTCCTTCTCTGGCTGCGCCACTACCCCTCGGTGCTGGCTGACCACCTCTCCTAACCTGATTCACCTGTGGACAGTCCTTAATCATATGCTCCGTGGATCCACACCTGAAGCATCCACCGGTTTTCCTTCTGCACTCCCCATAATGTACCTTTCCACACGAAGGACATGATCGATTCTGACCCGTCGGAGCACGAGCTGGCCCATCAGACCTAGGCATTTTCTGAAAATTTCCAGATGATCCCGATGGCCCAAAATTCCTCTTATTCCTATTCCTATCCTTATCCTTATTCTGTTTCTCAGTCCGCTTAACCTCTTCAGATATCTTAGCTTTCTCAACTAAAACCGCAAAGTCCCTTTCCCGCTGCGGTGCTACTAATACCCTCAGCTCATCCCTTAGTCCATCCTCGAACTGTACGCAACGCTCATAATCAGTCGCCACAATCCCTCGAGCGTAAAGGCTCAACCGCAGAAACTCCACCTTGTATTCAGATACAAACTTACTTTCCTGCACCAAATTCAGAAATGCCTTCCTCTGGACGTCCACATAGCTGGCCCCAACGTACTTTCCCTGAAACGATTCCTTAAAGTAATCCCAGTCAATCCAGTCTGCGGCAGTACCCTCATTTACCGTGAGCCACCACTGATAAGCCTCGTCTCGAAGAAGAGACACGACCCCCTTCAGCTTCTCCTCTATAGTGAAGTCAAGGTCATCCATTATACGCTCACTTGCCTCTAACCAATACTCAGTTGTATTAAGGGCTACGCCAGAAACACCCCTAAACATCTCCGCTCCGTTGGCTCGGAGTCGTTCAAACACAGATTTTTGAGCTTTTGAACCCGTGCCTGCCCCAGCAACTCTTTCGAGGACCCGTAACATCGCCTAGGATACCGCATCATCTCCGGGCGCCTGGTCCCGAAATTCTCCCTCCACAGCTGGTGGATCTGGCATCTCGTTTCCTGACCCATGGCCAGACCCTACTGGCTCTGACACGGTCATCCTACCCCTACCACGACCACGCGGCGGACGTCCTCGACCCTTTGTACTCATTCTTCCGATTGGCGTTTATCTGATTAGAAATTTTATGAATTATAAACTCTTCCCACTGATTATCCACGAACAATCTTATGAAAAGTAGTTTTAAGAGTGATTCTTTCGAATTCGAACCTATCTACAGTTTCAGTCTCAAGTTTACCTCCTAATTCTAGAAGCCACATACATTCACACCTCGCATACATATCACATCCATGAAGTCACATTCACCACATAAGGGTATTTTTGTCATTTCACTACCTAAGGGTTTTTTCGTAATTTCATCCTACAGGGTTTCTTTGTAATAAAGTACCTTGGGGATTTTCGAAATAAAGGTATATATATATTTTTAAAACAGGGTATTCTGGAGAATTTGATTTCAAAAGAGTAATAGTGGCGTTCAAGTGTTTGTGGTTTTTGGTTGTTGTTGCGTGTTGTGTGTATGTGTGTTTTTTTAAAATTCCGTTGACTTTGTAAATCGGGGTATTTCTGTAAATCTGGGGGTATATTTGCAAATCATGGGTATCTTGGTAATTTTCAAAATAAGGGTATTTTGGTAATTTCGTGAAGCAGGGTATTTTGGAAATTTTGCAACCCGGGGTATTTTGGTAATTTTTTTGTAAACCAATGGTATTTCAGTAATTTTGTAAGTTTTGATAATTTCCAAATCAAGGGCGTTTTAAAAAAAATTTCAAATCAAGGGCATTTTGGTAATTTTCCAAATCAAGGGGCATTTTGGTGATTTTTTCAAAACTAAGGTGGCTGGTCCCTTTCGGGTTTTAGTTAGAAACTTTTGGCACGTTAACAAGTCCTCACGATTAAGGTGAATAGTCACTACGCACCAGGTAGGATTCCAGCGAAGAGGAGGTGAGTCACTAGGACTGCTTAAGTACCAGGCTCTTTCGGATCCAATCCTTGACATGCGCATGCCTGTTGCCACACCCTAACCCAGTGACTTGTTCACGGGTTTGTTTAGTTGACTTAAGTCTTATGAGATTTAAGAAGTTGTTTAAGCTAAGCCTAGAGTCCATCTATTTCTAATTTAAATAGTCCACGTCCCATAAAGCCCATCAAGCCCACATACATATATAACACACAGTGAGTTCAGAATACTTACCTGACGGACTTGGGCCAAAGACGCAGATGCCATGTCGAGAAAACCGTCCTGTGTTATTTATAAACATGCATGTTTCCAAAACCCATCTTTAGAAAACGTTTCGAGCCTAAAACCCCAGAGCCGAGTTTTGAACCGGGCTTTGATACCAATTTGTAACACCCCAAACCCGGCCCAAACACCACGACCGGATCTGGCATGTCACTAAGAAGATTTAGTAAGACATGTCGCATCTTTGGAAAAACATTTGTCGAGTTTAAACATTTATACCGGAAAGCTTAATAATTTGATTTTTTATACAAGATATAAATTAAATATGATGCCTTCATGAATTAAAAACTAAAATTTAGTACGTGCCATAGTTTCAATTTTATCGGATGTTTCAAGTGTATGAAAGTAAGCCCAAAACCCGAAAATATAAAGTAAATAGCCCGTGGCCTTATTACCATAAAATATAACCCAAAATACTAAACATAAATAAACAAAATAATGTCTTTTGCAGTATCCAATATAATCTCATGCATGCCCGCCTTGCGCTCCTCTCCAGCCTGGTCCGATGCTCTAAGTGTCTCCTGAAAAATGTTAAACAACGGGGTGAGTCACGAGACTCAATGTGCAACCCTCGTTCACCATCAGATTGTGCCTTAGCCCCACAGATCAGAATAGCAGAATATCATATAACAGAAATTATGCAAAGCCCAACCCAATCCTAGGTTTCCATCCGCTACACACCACCTTTACTTGCCAATCACACCATTGGGGATTTCTACAATCACCCTCACCGCTACACACCACCGATGGCAGTCATGCTGCAGTTAGCTGCTCATCGTCAGATTTGTGACATAGTCACCAGAACAGATCGTGGTAGAGCCACTACAACAGATAGTGGCAGAGCCATTACAACAGAACACTTCCCCTTTTCATTAATTACCCAACCCCGTGCATACATAGAAATCGACATACATATGAAACATGTCATCTCAACAGAAACATTCACTTATGAATGACAGAAATCACTAACCTGGTGATTCGCCTTTACCCTCCTCGGGTTTTCAACCGTGATGCCGGGATTTCGGCATTTAACAGAATATAAACAGATTTATATACATACACTAGCAGACAATCCAAATGGTGTGAGAAGTTACACACCTGATAACACGTAGTACTACTCTCTATGTCGATACCCTCGCTAATCGGATCTACTGCCCTTTGTCTACAACTTTGCTCAAAAGCCGGAAGAACGCAAAGATAAAACTTCCCTTATATTCGGCCAAGGATTATTGTTTACCCGAATTTATATACTTAAATAAACAAATCTCCTTACCTAAATTGATTAGATCCCGAAATTAGGATGATTCGAGTGCTACCAATTTAGAACCTTAGGCAATTGATCTCTTTCAAATCTTGGAATGCCGCAAGAGAAAGAAAAACACAAGATTAATCAACCATTTAGCCATTTGGCTATGGTCTCCAAAAAGCTGGAAAATATTGAAAGAATAGCACAATCGACACTTACCTCTACAGATGGTTTCGGCTACCCCTTGCAGAAAGATTCGATAATCACAGCAGAAGACCGAAGCGTAGAAGATTAGAGATTTAGGAATTTCAGCTTTTAAGGAAATCCCGAAAAAGATGAACAAGAGGGAGATTTCGGCTAAAGCACATGGAAGAGAAAAGAAAGCAATTAGCAGAGGTTCGACAGTTAATGAGACTTCAGAGTGTTTCGGCTAGAAGAATAAAGAAAAGTGGAGAGGGAAGTGGTGATTTCGGCTTTTGAAAGAGTGAAGATGAGAAAAGAAAGAAAAAGAACTAATGCTTAAGATGGCCTTTAAAATTTTGGCACATCCCCTTGCCTATACTAAACCGATTCCTCCCCCTCTCTTGAGTTTGATTTTTAGCCAACACTAGCTTCCTGGATTAGCTCTCATCTTTTCCCCTTATCCTAATATACAACTCCTCCAAAAGAGACTTAATTAGCTCCAACTCCTCCCTCCTTTATCAGCATAATATCCACATATTTTAAACATTAAAAATCCCTAAAATTTAGCTTTGTTGTCGTCCCCCCTTGCTCCCTTTTAAGTGCTGAATTTGGCCCAATTACTTGGGCTTCAAACGGCCAAAACTGGGCCTCCTCCCTTCCTTGCCACTGACGCCACCCTATGCTCCATTATAGCGCCACTTACCTTTGGGCCACAAGCCCATTTTGTCCTTTAAAACACAGATAACTACCTTTAAAGCACTAGAGTGTCTACACAGGAATTTAGTCAAGGCCTCAGCCCATTTCTGAGCCCAATCTGGACCCCTAACCCTCAACTTAATATTTTAAACCATTTACACACAAAATGTGCAGGCCCATTAAATCAGGATGTTATAAGATTTAATTTTTTTACATGTTATAAATTACATAATATATAAAAATAATATAATATAAAACATGACAAACTAGAAAACTAAGTCGGGTCGGATTGGACCAGGCTCGATGTAACAACCCGATTTAGGGGCTAGTCGGAATAGTGATCTTAGGATCACTAATCTGAGATTTGAGAAATTTATTTTCATGATATATTATGAATTAGAACATGATAACACATGAGCATGAAAGTTTTGGTGCTTTAATTTTAGCGATTTCATGTTTAATCGCGAAAAAGGACTAAATCACATCAAGTGCGAAAATTTCAGTCTATAAGATAAAGGTGCTAAATAGTCATAGAATGTCAATTAGGGTTCTTTAAAAGGAAATTAGACCCCCCACTACTTGCTTGGCTGGCCATAGGCTACATAAGAGACAAGATGGACAAAATTTTTGGTCAAAGTAGTTAATAGTTGGTGATTAATTTGACTAGTTTAATAATTGATTAAAGAAAGAGAAAATATCACCTTTCTCTCCATCTTTCTCCACCGAAATTAGCAAGCAAAAGAGAGGCTTGAAAGCTCAAAAATTTCAACAAGCTCTCCTTCATCCTAGTAAGTGTTCTAGTGAACTTTTCTTGAAAATAATTGTACTTTTGAGACCCCTAAGGTTTAAGCTTTCAAATGAGGGGACTATTGTGCAATATTGTGAAAAGTTTAGGTTTCTACCATGAGAGCTATTTTATTTATTTGCTGCATTTTCATGGAAGAAATTGAGTCTTAGTTGGTAGATGAACAACTTTTGTAAAGGGTGTTAACTTGAAAACACCAAATAGGACCTTGATGAAAGGTTACAAAAATTTATGGTAGTATGTGAAATATTGAGTTTTGATTATAGCTATAAGAGTATAAAATATTCACCTAGGCTTTTTTAAGTTAGAAATATGATTAGAATTTATTTCCGAGCCTAGGGGCAAAATGGTCATTGTGCTAAAGTCTAGGGGCAAAATAATAAATTTTACCTAAGCATGATTTTTGAAATGCTATTATTAATATAGTAATTAAAATGAGTTAAATTGCTCTTATAGAGCAAGAAGAACCGAGGACCCACCTTGATCGGGGAAAGAACAAAGTCTCGGACTAGATCGACAAGCTAACTCATTTTGAAATCGAGGTAAGTTGTATGTGAGTTAATGCAACAATTATATTAGCATAACTAAGAATGCTTGGTACCGTATTGATGCATGATACTCCATTAAATTGAGAAATTGATGTTGAATATGATATTGAGGTCCTAGTGGACTATAATGAATATGAAAATGTTATCATCGATATGTAAGCTAGTGTAAGACCATGTCTGGGACATGGCATCGGCCACATTATGAGAGCTAGTGTAAGACCATGTTTGGAACATGGCATCGGCATTGAGACGGGGGCTAGTGTAAGACCATATCCGGGATATGGCATTAGCACTTAGAGGTAATCCCATATAAGACCATGTCCGGGATATGGCGTTGGTACCTAGAGGAGACTCCATGTAAGACCACCTCGAGAATGTGGCATTGGCTTTATACTTATAGTAGTGACTATAAACACACGCCTTTGATTATTCCTTGTGAATGGTGGGATAAGTAGATGAATTTAAAGTAGAGATGTGAATGATATTTAAGTCATATGAATGGATGAATATAGGTACTCGTGAATAAGTCACGAAAAATCGGTTCGATATGTGGCACGGTATGTGCTAGATAAGGGCATTTGTAAGTAAATATTGTCAAGAAGTCTTGACTTGTGTACGGTTAGTTAATACCGTGGATAGATTAATTTTTATGAGTATTATGATTGCTATTTATTTCCATGCAACTTACTAAGCTTTATGCTTACGTTTTTTTTTTCATTGCCCTTCTTCATTGTAGTACTGTCAAGGTAGCTCGAGGATCATGACTACAGGAGTTCAGAAATCACACTATCGACAGTACTTTGGTATAACAATTTTAGACTTGTTTTGAGTGTGGCATGTATAGGACTTGAATATTTTGTCGAGTTGTAATTGTTAGCTAAAGTGTTGGCTATGTAAGTCATTTTGTAAATGGCCTTAGTAGTTAGGTAAATACTTGGCAAACTCTTTTATTTAATGAAGATGAAATTTATAATGTGTATATCCCTTTTATTGTCTTGTATGTTGGAAATGAGTTCTTAGACTTGCTCATGAGATAAGAATCGTATTATATTGATCTGAAGTATGAGAGTGTGCATTTTAGGGAGGCAAGGGCTTGGTATATAGCCTGTTAATTACCCATTTAGTTTAACACACGGGCGTGTGTCTAGGACGTGTGCAGGCCACGGCCAACACATAGACGTGTACCCAGGCCGTGTGAAGTCTTCACCTTGCTCATGAAATTCTAAATTCCCCACGGCCAAGATACACCGGCGTGTGTATAGGCCGTGTGGTTAAGTCAGAATGTTAAGGTTTTACACACGGGCTAGGGCCACGGGCGTGCCGTGGCCGTGTTATATTAGTCAGTGTCGACCACGGACACAAGGCACGGGCATGCCTTAGAGAAACACGGGCGTGTTCCAAAACCTACACGGGCGTGTGGCCCCTGTTTGTTAAAAAGTTCCCTGAATTCGTGAAAGCTCCCAGAAAGACTCTGATATTTCTCGGAAGTATTTTTTGGGCCTCCTGGGCCAAGTATGTGTGAGCGATGGGGTTGAACCAAAATTTTTTTTTATAACCCTATTTTTGATGTTTGTGTAAGTTTAGCTAAGTAGTGCCTCAAACCCTGTTTCGGCTTGAACACGGGTAAGGGGTGTTACATTTATTGGTATCAGAGCTACGGTTTAGTCGATTCTAGGACTAACATAGCGTAAGTCCGAGTCTAGTTATACATGCCATGTGTAAGAGTGTCTGAGTGATGATAGTGTGATGGCTCCTGACGTACAAAATTGTGTTTTATATAGTAGATGGATTCTACTCCAGACCGAGCTGCAGCTGATGATGCTACAAGTAACGCGCCGGCTCCCGCTCAAGGGACCGCACCAGCTAATAGCAGACCCGAGACCTTGAGTCAGGGAGAAGAGGCTCGAGAAGTCTTTCTCCACATGATGAGCAGCTGGTATACTGAGTATACCCGAGCAAATCCCAACGCTCAGCCCCCTCCGCCCCCACCTATTCCTCAACCTGCTCCAGTAGCTCCTCAAGTAGTTGAGGTGGTGAGAAGGGAAAGGCCTCCGGTGGATAAGATCCGGAAGCAGGGAGCCGAGGAATTTCGGGTGAATAAGGATGATGACCCAGAGAAAGCGGAATTTTGGCTCGAGAATATCATCCGAGTATTCGATGAGTTATCTTGCACGCCTGAGGAGTGCTTAATGTGTGCGGTGTCTCTCCTGAGAGATTTAGCCTACCGATGGTGGAACACCTTGGTGTCGGTGGTGCCAAGGAGAGAGTTAATTGGGAATTTTTCCAAGAGGAATACCGAAAGAAATATATCAGCTAGAGGTTCAATGACCACAAGAGAAAGGAGTTCTTGGAGCTGAAGCAAGGTCGTATGTCAGTAACCGACTACGAACAGGAGTTCGTAAGACTTAGCAAGTATGCACGAGAGTGCGTGTCTACCGAAGCCATCATGTGCAAGAGATTCGAGGATGGGTTGAATGAAGATATCCGCTTATATATGGGAGTTCTTGAGTTAAAGGAGTTTGTAGTATTGGTGGATAGAGCCTGTAAAGCCGAGGAGTTGGCTAAAGAGAAGAGAATAGCTGAGTACGAGTCTCGTGACTCGAGGAAGAGACAACTGAACAAGTCTCACCAGTCCTCATCTAAGAAATCGAGGGATTTCACTACTCGATCAGTCACTTCAGCGGGGTTTTCAACCCGAAATAAAGGCAAGCGATTCTCGGGATCAAAAGGGCAAACTACATCAGTTGCTAGTGTGGGCAACGTCTGAGCAAATAGACCGGAAGCCCTCAGTTTGGCGGGCACCATTTTGGTGAGTGTAGAGCTAATGAGAAAGCTTGCTTCAGATGTGGGTCCTTAGACCATTTTATCAGAAACTGTCCCGAGGTAGACGAGAAAGGAAAGCCTTTGAATGCGAGATCGGGGAGTACCACAAAGGGTAAACCATTGAGAAACCCAGGGATTGAGATGGGAAGCAAAAATCCACCTAAAGAGCAAGCTGCTAAAGTTGAGGGTAGAGCACCGGCAAGGACATATGCCATTCGTGCTTGTGAAGAGGCATCTTCCCCCGACGTAATTACAGGTATCTTTTCTCTCCATAATACTCGTGTTATAGCTTTAATTAACCCAGGATCTACTCACTCATACATATGCATGAAATTAGTCTCTAGCATGAGCATGCCTATAGAGTCTACCAAATTCATCATAAGAGTGTCTAATCCCCTAGGCAAGTATGTGTTGGTTGATAGAGTATGCAAAGGGTACCCTTTGATGATTAAGGGTCATTGTTTTCCGATCGATCTTATGTTATTACCTTTGATGAGTTTGATGTCATTCTCGGGATGGATTGATTAATTACCCACAAGGTAATTGTGAATTGTGGGAAGAAGCATATCGAGTTGAGAGATGAAAATGGTAATTTTATTCGTGTTGAATCAGATAAGCCGGATAGGTCACCAATAGTGGTATCAACCATGTCAGCTCAGAGGTATCTAAGGAAGGGGTATGGGGCTTATCTTGCCTTTGTGTTGAACACTAAAGAGACTGGGTTAAAAATTGAGTCAGTACCCATAGTATACGAGTACCTAGATGTTTTCCCGGAAGAGTTGCCAGGGCTACCTCCAGATAGAGAGATTGAATTTGGCATTGAGTTAGCTCTGGGTACTGCCCCCTATTTCTATCGCTCCCTACATAATGGCCCCAACCGAACTGAAGGAGTTGAAGGCACAATTACAAGACTTAACGGATAAAGGTTTCGCTAGGCCAAGTTTTTCTCCGTTGGGTGCTCCCATCCTATTCGTGAAGAAGAATGATGGTTCCATGAGACTATGTATAGACTAACGGCAACTCAACAAGGTGACAGTGAAGAATAAGTACCTATTGTCAAGGATCGACGATCTATTTGATCAATTGAAGGGAGCTACAGTATTCTCCAAGATAGATATAAGGTCAGGGTACTATCAGTTGAGAGTCAAGGACTCGGATGTGCTGAAAACTGCATTCAGGACTAGATACGGCCATTATGAATTCTTGGTCATGCCTTTTGGTCTAACAAATGCCCCCACGATTTTCATGGATTTGATGAATCGTATTTTTTGACCCTACTTAGATAGATTTGTTGTGGTCTTTATTGACGACATACTGATCTACTCTCGAGATGAGAACGATCATGCGGAGCATTTGAGTATAGTTCTACAAGTCTTGAGAGAAAAACAATTGTATGCTAAATTCAGTAGGAGTGAATTTTGGATCAAGGAAGTGGGCTTTTTGGGACACATTGTCTCGGGAGAAGGGATTAGAGTCGACCCGAGTAAGATTTCAGCAATTGTTGAATGGAAATCGCCGAGGAGCGTAACTGAAGTGAGGAGTTTTCTAGGCCTAGCAGGCTATTATAGGCATTTTGTTAAGGGGTTTTCCATGATAGCTAACCCGATGACGAGACTTTTGCAGAAAGATGTAAAGTTCGTGTGGTCGAAAAGGTGTCAACAGAGTTTTGAGAAATTGAAGGCACTGTTGACTGAAGCTCCCATTTTGGTGCAACCAGAGTCGGGAAAAGAATTTGTGGTTTACAGTGATGCGTCCTTGAACGGGTTGGGCTGTGTACTTATGCAAGAGGGTAAAGTGATTGCATACGCCTCTAGACAATTGAAGCCGCACGAGAAGAACTATCCGACTCATGATTTAGAGTTGGCCGCCATTGTGTTTGCGTTGAAAATTTGGAGACATCATTTATATGGTGAAAAGTGCCAGATTTTCACAGACCATAAAAGCCTAAAATATTTGATGACTCAAAAGGAATTGAATTTGAGGCAACGAAGGTGGTTAGAGCTGATCAAAGATTATGAGTTGGTGATTGACTACCATCCGGGAAAGGCAAATATAGTCGCCGACGCTTTGAGCAGGAAATCATTGTTTGCATTAAAAGCCATGAATACTCAGATGACTTTGTTAGATGATGGTTCTGTTTTAGCTGAGTTGAGGGCTAAACCATTATTTCTCCAAGAGATTTACGAAGCTCAGAAGAATGATAACAGTTTGCAAGCCAAGAGAGCTTTATGTGAGTCGAGCGCTGAGACAGACTTTCGAGTAAATCTTGATGGATGTCTAACATTTCAAAATCGAGTCTGTGTACCCAGGAATGATGAGCTTATTCACAAAATTTTGCAGAAAGCGCATAATGGATGTTTGAATGTACACCCAGGCAGCACAAAGATGTACCAAGATTTGAAGAAATGGTACTGGTGGCTGGTATGAAGAAAGATATCTCCTAGTTTGTATCAAAATGCCTGATTTGTCAACAAGTCAAGGCTGAACATCAAGTACCTTTGGGTTTACTTCAGCCTATTATGATTCCTAAGTGGAACTGGGACCGTATTACTATGGATTTCGTGACGGGTTTACCATTGACTCCAAAAAAGAAAGACGCAATATGGGTAGTGGTTGATAGACTCACTAAGTCAGCCCATTTTATACCTGTGCGAATTGACTATTCACTCGATAAGTTGGCAGACCTGTATATGTCTAAGATAGTAAGACTTCATGGTGTACCGTTGTCGATCATTTCAAATAGAGATCCGAGATTCACGTCACAGTTTTGGAAAAAGCTGCAAGAGTCTTTGGGCACGAAACTGAGTTTTAGTACAGCCTTCCAGCCACAAACAGACGGGCAGTCGGAGAGGGTAATTTAGATACTAGAAAACATGCTTCGGTGTTGTGTTTTGGAATTCCATGGTAATTGGAAGAAATACTTACCATTGGTGGAATTCGCCTACAATAACAGTTTTTAGTCAAGCTTGAAGATGGCACCTTACGAGGCATTGTATGCGCGTAAGCGTCGAACGCCCTTGTATTGGTCAGAACTCAAAGAGAAACAGATACTCGGGGTTGACTTGGTGAAGGAAACTAAAGAGAAGGTAAAAGTGATATGTAACTACTTGAAGGTCACCTCAGATAGACAGAAGTCCTATTCAGATTTAAAAAGAAAAGAAATAGAATTCAAAGTCGGTGATAAAGTGTTTTTGAAAGTGTCACCTTGGAGGAAAGTCCTCAGATTTGGCCGAAAGGGCAAATTGAGTCTACGCTTTATTGGACCTTCTGAAGTTATCGAAAAGATAGGACCAGTAGCTTATCGGTTGGCCTTGCCACCTGAGCTAGAAAAGATTCACGACGTCTTTCATGTGTTTATGTTGCGCCGATACCGTTCAGACACTTCACATGTTATAGAGCCGACAGATGTAAAGATACAACCGGATTTAACATATGGTGAGGAACCAGTTAGAATTTTGGCTCGTGAAGTCAAGCAGTTAAGGAATAAAAGCATAGCCCTAGTGAAAGTCTTATGGCAAAGGCACGGTATAGAATAGACTACATGGGAGTCCGAGGAAACGATGAGAAACCAATACCCCAATCTTTTCACTGGTAAGATTTTCGAGGACGAAAATCCTTAAGGGGGAGATTTGTAACAGCCCGATTTAAGGGCTAGTCGAAATAGTGATCTCGGGATCACTAATCCGAGATTTGAGAAATTTGTTTCCATGATATATTATGAGTTAGAACATGATAGCACATGAGCATGAAAGTTTTGGTGCTTTAATTTTAGCGATTTCATGTTTAATCGCGAAAAAGGACTAAATTGCATAAAGTGCGAAAATTTCACTCTATAAGATAAAGGTGCTAAATAGTCATAGAATGTCAATTAGGGGTCTTTAAAAGGCAATTAGACCCCCACTACTTGGTTGGCCGGCCATAGGCAACATAGGAGACAAGATGAACAAAATTTTTTGTCAAAGTAGTTGATAGTTGGTGACTAATTTGACTAGTTTAATAATTGATTAAAGAAAGAGAAAATATCACCTTTCTCTCCATCTTTCTCCACCGAAATTAGCAAGCAAAAGACAGGTTTGAAAGCTCAAAAATTTCGGCAAGCTCTCCTTCATCCTAGTAAGTGTTCTAGTGAACTTTTCTTGAAAATAATTGTACTTTTGAGACCCCTAAGGTTTAAGCTTTCAAATAAGGGGACTATTGTGCAATATTGTGAAAAGTTTAGGTTTCTACCATGAGAACTATTTTAGTTATTTGCTACATTTTCATGGAAGAAATTGAGTCTTAGTTGGTAGATGAACAACTTTTGTAAAGGGTGTTAGCTTGAAAACACCAAATAGTACCTTGATGAAATGTTACAAAAATTTGTGGTAGTATGTGAAATATTGAGTTTTGATGATAGCTATAAGAGTATAAAATATTCACCTAGGCTTGTTGAAGGTAGAAATATGATTAGAATTTATTTCCGAGCCTAGGGGCAAAATGGTCATTATGCTAAAGTCTAGTGGCAAAATAGTAAATTTTGCCTAAGCATGATTTTTGAAATGCTATTATTAATATAGTAATTAAAATGAGTTGAATTGCTATTATAGAGCAAGAAGAATCGAGGACCCGCATTGATCGGGAAAAGAACAAAGTCTCAGACTAGATCGACTAGCTAACTCATTTTGAAATCGAGGTAAGTTGTATGTGAGTTAATGCAACAATTATATTAGCATAATTGAGAATGCTTGGTACCGTATTGATGCATGATACTCCATTAAATTGAGAAATTGATGTTGAATATGATATTGAGGTCCTAGTGGACTATAATGAATATGAAAATGCTATCATCGATATGTAAGCTAGTGTAAGACCATGTCTGGGACATGGCATTGGCCACATTATGAGTACTAGTGTAAGACCATGTCTGGGACATGGCATCGGCCACATTATGAGAGCTAGTGTAAGACCATGTTTGGAACATAGCATCGGCATTGAGACGGGGGCTAGTGTAAGACCATATCCGGGATATGGCATTAGCACTTAGAGGTAATCCCATATAAGACCATGTCCAGGATATGGTGTTGGTACCTAGAGGAGACTCAATGTAAGACCACCTCGAGAATGTGGCATTGGCTTTATACTTATAGTAGTGACTATAAACACAAGCCTTTAATTATTCCTTGTGAATGGTGGGATAAGTAGATGAATTTAAAGTAGAGATGTGAATGATATTTAAGTCATATGAATGGATGAATACAGGTACTTGTGAATAAGTCACGAAAAATCGATTCGATATGTGGCACGGTATGTGCTAGATAAGGGCAATTGTAAGTAAATATTGTCAAGAAGTCTTGACTTGTGTACGGTTAGTTAATACCCTGGATAGATTAATTTTTATGAGTATTATGATTGCTGTTTATTTCCATGCAACTTACTAAGCTTTATGCTTACTCTTTTTGTTTTCATTGCCCTTCTTCATTGTAGTATTGTCAAGGTAGCTCGAGGATCGTGACTGCAGGAGTTCGGAAATCACACTATCGGCAGCACTTCGGTATAACAATTTTAGACCTGTTTTGAGTATGGCATGTATAGGACTTGAATATTTTGTCGAGTTGTAATTGTTAGCTAAAGTGTTGGCTATGTAAGTCATTTTGTAAATGGCCTTAGTAGTTAGGTAAATACTTGGCAAACTCTTTTATTCAATGAAGATGAAATTTATGATGTGTATATCCCTTTTATTGTCTTGTACGTTGGAAATGAGTTCTTAGACTTGCTCATGAGATAAGAATCGTATTATACTGATTTGAAGTATAAGAGTGTGCATTCTAGGGAGGCAAGGGCTTGGTATATAGCCTGTTAATTACCCATTTAGTTTAACACACGGGCATGTGTCTAGGACGTGTGCAGGCCACAGCCAACACATGGGCGCGTACCCAGGCCGTGTGAAGTATGCACCTTGCTCATGAAATTCTAAATTCCCCACGGCCAGGATACACGAACGTGTGTATAGGCCGTGTGGTTAAGTCAGAATGTTAAGGTTTTACACACGGGCTAGGGCCATGGGCATGCCATGGCCGTGTCATATTAGTCAGTGTCGACCATAGACACAAGGCACGGGCATGCCTTAGAGAAACACGGGTGTGTTCCAAAACCTACACGGGCGTGTGGCCCCTGTTTGTTAAAAAGTTTCCTGAATTCGTGAAAGCTCCCGGAAAGACTCCAATATTTCTTGGAAGTATGTTTTGGGCCTCCTGGGCCAAATATGTGTGAGCGATGGGATTGAACCAAAAAAATTTTTTTATAACCCTATTTTTTGATGTTTAAGTTTAGCTAAGTAGTGCCTCAAACCCTTTTCCGGCTTGAACACGGGTAAGGGGTGTTACACTCGAGCCTTGAATGTTCAAGGCCAAGCCCGATCCATATTTTAAATGGGTCTAATTTTTTTTGCTCAAGCATATTTTTTTATCCTAGTATATTTTACCAAATCCTCTTAAATTTTGGGCAAGCCTTCTACCTGGGTAGGGAGCTTAACCCATGAACAAGTCTACTTAAATATAACAATAGTGATAAATGAAATATTTAAATAACTTAATATAATGATACACAAAATATAAATTTATCTAATTTTTATATGCATTTTAAATAGTTAATATAAATAAAAGTATTTTGATAAATTTCACTTTGAAAACACAAAATTCAAAAATACCTAAATTTCAGCTTTTGAATTTGGTTGAAAGAACTTTTTTTACCGCAATTTTGACCTAAAAGTCAAGTATTCTTCATTGCTTTTGCTACATATGTAACACCCAAAACCCGGCCTAGACATTATGGCCGAATCTGGCGATGTCACATGGAATGGAATTTTGAAAACTAATTTATTACGATAAAACCGTGTTCGTTTTATTACTCTTATTGATTCCAGAAATCGCTTACTCATCTAGTCAATTGTTTTAAAACATTATTCGTTGTGGAAGCTTTAGAAATCATTTATTTTATGAAAAACTGAGTTAATTGAGTAAATCCGTCCATTTTAGAGAAACCTTTGTGTTTTAGAGAAAACCGTTTAAGAGGCCGAGGGTTTAGTAAATACTTTAGCTTTTAAAAATCGAGTCTTCCTACGTCTAGCAGTTATGAATCCATAAAAAAAATAAAAACCACATTTAAGCAAAAGTCCCAAAAAAGTCCGCTAGTTACATCAAAATAAACCAGTAATTGTAAAACAGGATAAAAACCATGAAAGTCCAAAATCGTGGTTACTGCTGAGTCCTCCGCCGCACCGATCATTCTAGGTCTGGGGATTACCTGTACACATTAAAAAAAAGGGTGAGTTTACATAAACTCAGTGTGTAATCCCTCAGAAACAAACAATAGCAAGCACAGTACACAGCCAAAACAATCTTGGGCCTAGGCCCTTTCCAGTATCAGTAACAGTTTGGGCCTTAACCCATCTCAGTACAGTATTAAGTATGTAGTAGGGTCTTAGCCCATCACAGTATCAGTATCAGTCATAAATATTCAGTAGTAAAGTCCTACCCAACCAGCCTCTACACACCATCTACGCGCAACCCTACACTCCATGTGAGGATTAAATCAACCCACCCATCCTTACACTCCAGATAGTACCGAATGCGACACATAATCAGTAATTTGCAGCTGAGCTGCCAAATATTAGGCTTAAGAGCCTTTCAGTACACTTCCCCCAAATAATATTATCCCACCCCAATGCAATGCAACATATAATGGAATGCCATGCCATCACCGATCTATCAGACACACATATAGTTCAGTATACATACTTGTATATAACATGCTCAGTACATAATTCACACAATCAATTCCACACAGATGAGGATCTGAGTAATGCTTACCGACTCTACGGAAGGTTCACAGTTTACTTGGGCAACCCGTGCATCCTTAACAAATGTTTTAGTAAAAAAAGGCTCACATGCGGCCCAAAATTGCCTTGGCCGTGTGGATCACACGGCCTGGCCCAGAATTCTACACACCCGTGTGGGCCCACACGCCCGTGTGGCCCATACGACCCAAATCAGTCCAACCCGTGTGTTGCACACGGCCATGTCATGCGCGCACGGCCTGGTCTAGTCGAACACACGCCGGTGTTAGGGCACACGGCCTACCACACGCACGTGTGGCATCGACAGTAAGGTTTTTCGCTTTTGCCAAAACCTCATTTTCTATGCAAACGAGTACACACACCTGATATTGTTTCGATGTAAAAACCACTCCTAAACCTCCAGAAACCTAAAAATCGACAACCCAAAGCCTAGAGTCAGACTTAATTCGCGACTAAATCTAACTACAAAACCAACACCGAATTCCAACACTTACTCAATTACCACGACTATTCAATTACGATTCCAAATGAGGGAAACCCCTAATCACCAGATTTGTTGCTGTTAAAACATAAGCACTATATTAACAGAGGATTCGACAAAAATTAAAAGAGTAAACAGAGGCTCCCTCCTCTACAGAACTTAATACCACTTACCAAACGAACACGTCCACCAACCAAAATCCGAAGGAGGAATGCGAAATAAGAAGAAGTTATGTTAACAACAGTAAGGGAAGAAAACGACAAGGAAGAGGAAGAGTTTAGCAAGTGGAAATTCAGCAGAGAGATGAAAGGGAAAGGATCATCAGAATTTTGGGGAAAAATTTGAAAAAAGAAAAAAAACTAGGATGACCCCCAACTCCCCATATCCCTCAAATCTCTCCACTAACCCCACTACTCAAACTTTTCGTCCAACTGAAACTTTATAAGTCAGCAGAGAAAAAATAAAAATCACGCTTGCGCAAAGACTTGAACACACGACCTTTAGCAGACTAACACTTAAGCCTAATATGAAACCAGCAAGCCCATTCTAATATGAAATTACAAGTAATTAAACTTAAGCCTACTAAGCAAGGTTAAGGCTCTATTCAGAAAAATACCAAAATTTAACCTAAGGAAGGCTTGAACTTGGGACCTCTCACACACACCCAGAACACTTAACCATTGAAGTAGATAGATATTTGTGTCACATTTTCACAAAAGTCAAAATAAAAATTTTGGGGCGTTACAACTCTACGCCCCCTAAAAGAAAATTTCATCCTCGAAATTTATCTGATTAGAATAGGTGAGGATACTGCTGACGCATCGAATCTTCAGTTTCCCACGCGGCCTCCTCAGTGTTATGATTTCGTCACAGAACCTTTACCAGTGGAATGGATTTCTTTCGCAGAACCTTAATGTCACGATCCAGAACCTGAACAGGCTCCTCCTCAAAGGTCAAGTCTGGCCTAACCTTAATCTCCTCAATAGGAACAATGTGAATAGGATCAGAGCGGTAGCGCCTCAACATCGAGACGTGGAACACATCGTGAATACGGTCTAACTCTAGAGGTAACTCCAACTGATAAGCGACCGGTCCCACTCGTTTCAGAATTCGGTAAGGCCCAATAAACCTAGGGCTCAAGTTGCCCTTGCGACCGAACCTCAAAATCTTCTTTCATGGCGAGACCTTGAGAAAGACCAAGTCCCCCACAGAATACTTAATCTCATGCCTCTTCAGATCAGCATAAGACTTATGTCTATCAGAAGCAGCCTTCAGACGATCCTGAATCAGTCGAACCTTATCCTCAGTCTCAAAAACCAATTCAGGACCCAGAACACGTCGCTCGCCCAACTTAGTCCAATATAAGGGAGTGCGACACTTATGACCATATAGGGCCTCATAAGGTGCCATCTAGATGCTAGACTAGTAACTATTATTATAGGCAAACTCCGCTAACGGTAGATAATCTTCCCAACTACCTCGAAAATCAATAACACAACTCCTCACCATATCCTCAAGTATCTAAATCACCCTCTCTGATTGACTATCAGTCTGAGGATGGAACGCAATACTGAAGTCCAACCTTGAACCCAGAGCTTCATGTAGCTTCTTCCAAAACCGAGATGTGAAGTGAGGATCCCTATCAGATACGATCAAAACCGGTACCTCATGCAGCTCACTATATCGAAAATATAAAGCTTCACCAACTTCTGTAGAGAATAATCAGTATGAACCGATATGAAGTGCGCTAACTTGGTCAATCAATCCACGATGACCCAAACAGAATCCTTCTTAATGGCTGTCAAGGGTAACCCTCTAACGAAGTCCATCGTCACACGTTCCCACTTCTAAAGGGGAATCTTAATCGGCTGTAGCAAACCCGAAGGCAACTGATGCTCAGCCTTAACCTGCTGGCATGTCAAACATCTAGCCACAAAATTTGTAACCTTTCACTTCAATCCTGGCCACTAATACAACTCTCGATGATCTCGATACATCTTATTTTCACCAAAGTGCATAGCGTAAGGGCTACTATGTGCCTCTCTCAGTATAGACAGTCTCAAATTAAAATCATTCGGCACACATACTCGACCTCGGAAACACAACACATCCTCAGAGTTCAACCCAAAATCCGTAGTGCTACCACTCTCAATTTGTCAGAACCGAAGACCTAAAGACTTGTCCTCCAACTGCTTACCCTTTCTGTTCAATCCAAGTTGGTTTGACTTGCAGTTCAACCAACAAACTCCCATCGTCGAACAAGCTATGTTAAGCGAACATCGCTCTTAGATCAGTCATATCTCTATGGCTTAATGCATCGGCCACCACATTAGCTTTGCCAAGATGGTATTTAATGGTGCAGTCATAATCCTTAAGCAGTTCAACCCATCTTCGCTACCTTAGATTCAGCTCTTTCTGAGTAAAGAGGTACTAGAAGGCTTTTGTGATTAGTGTAGATGATAGACTTTTCACCATACAAATAATGCCTCCAGATTTTCAGAGCAAAAACTACGACGACCAACTCTAGATCGTGCGTCGGATAGTTCGCCTCATGCGTCTTAAGCTGACGAGATGTATATGCTACCACCTTATCATCTTGCATTAACGCACATCCCAAATCGACATGTGATGCATCACTAAAAACTGTAAACTCCTTTCCAGGTTCAGGCTGTATCAGAACAGGAGCCTCGGTCAGTACAGTCTTGAGCTTCTCGAAGCTCTTTTGCTGTGCATCAGTCCAGACAAATGGAATACCCTTACGTAGTAGCTTAGTTAAAGGTGCTGCAATCAGTGAAAAACCTTCCACAAACCACCGATAGTAACCCGCTAGTCCCAGAAAACTACGGATCTTCGACACATTCTTAGGTTGTTTCTAGTCCAGTACAGCCTCAATCTTTCGAGGATTAACTCGAATCCTCTCAGCAGTAACCACATGACCTAGAAATATTACTTCTCGTAACCAAAACTCGCACTTGCTGAACTTAGCATTGAGCTATTTTTCCCTCAAAATTTGAAGAACAATCTTAAGGTGCTTGCCATGCTTATCCTTAGTCCTCGAATAAACCAATATGTCGTCGATGAACACCACCACAAACCAGTCCAGATAGGGCTGAAATACTCGGTTCATCAGGTCCATGAAAGCTACTAGTGCATAGTCAGTCCAAATGGCATCATTAGGAACTCGTAGTGACCATAACGAGTCCTACATGCCGTCTTATGCACATCAGCCTCCTTAACCCTCAACTGATGGTACCCTGACCAGAGATCAATCTTAGAGAATAACGAATCTCCTCGAAACTGGTCAAACAGGTCATCAATCCTTGGAAGCGGATACTTGTTCTTAATGGTCAGCTTGTTCAGCTGACGGTAGTCGATACACATCTGCATGGATCCATCCTTCTTCTTTACAAACAGTACTGGTGCTCCCCACAGAGACACACTAGGGTGGATGAACTCACGATCCAATAATTCTTTAATTTGAGCTTTCAGCTCCATAAGCTCCTTTGGAGCCATTCGATAGGGAGCGATAGACACCGGAGTTGTACCAGGGAAGAACTCAATTCCAAACTCCATTTCACGGTTCTGAGGTAACCCTGGTAGCTCTTCAGAAAAGATGTCCGAAAAATCCTTTACCGTTCTGATGTCCTTAACAATAGAGTCCCCAGAATCAAAAACACTTACGTAGGCCAAAAATGCCTCACATCCCTTACGAACCAACTTCTCCGCCACCAGCGCAGAGATCACAATAAATAAATAATTCATGCGCTCCCCAACCATGACTACCTTATTATCCTCCTCAATTCTCAAGACGACCCTCTTCGTCGCACAGTCCAGACTTACTCGGTGCTTCACCAGCCAATCCATCCCCAATATCATATTGAACTCTCCAAACGAAAACTCCATCAAGTCAGCTAGAAATACCGTCCCTTGAACCTCTAAAGGAACATACCTATATAGTTTGCTAACTCTAGCTGATTGCCTCAGCGAGCTCAGTACAGTCACCTCACTTGAGGTACTCACAACTGGAATCCCCAAGGTTTCAGAAACAGAGCTGGCTACATAAGAATGTGTAGATCTTATATCTATCAATGCAGTGTAAGGCACATCATAAATAAGTAACGTACCTGTGATGACGTCCGGAGCATCTCTGTCCTCTCGGTGACGTGTAGCGTATACAAGAGCAGGCTACCTTGCCTTGGTCTGTCCAGCACCTCTGCCCGATGCTCTGCCATTACCACCCCTAGCCTGACCACAGGCTCGGTGGCTGCTAGACTACCCTCTGTGGCTGTGCAGTACCAGTACCCTAAGCTTGCATCTGATTGACCCTCAACAGGCACTCCCTAATACAGTGATCCAACAATCCACACCTCAGGCACACCCTAGTCCTCCTCCAACATTCGCCCTGATGGCGTCTACCACAATGGGCACATGGTTGCAGTCCAGTAGCAGTAATAGGGGGCCCAGCTCTAACTAGCCCATCAAATCTGGCCTTTTTCTTAGGCCTCTATACAAAACTCGATGGCTCCAAATCCCACTTGTTCCTACCCCTCTCTCTATCGCGGTTTTGGCGCTCAATGTGCTTAACCTCCTCGGTGATCTTCACCTTCTCGACCAAGGTAGAAAAATCTCGCTCCCTCTGCGGAGCTATCAGAACTCTTAAGTTATCCGTGAAGCCATCTTCAAAGCAAACACATCGCTCATAGTCAGATGCCACCATAGCTCATACATAGCGGCTCAATCTCAGAAACTCGGCCTCATAGTCGGCCACTATTTGATCTCCCTATGTCAGATTCAGAAACTCCCTTCTACGGGCATCCGCATAGTTTGCCTCCACATATTTTCCCTAGAAGGCAGTCTTAAAGAACTCCCAGGTCAGGCGTTCGGGCTGAATGCCCTCCTTAACAGTCAGCCACCACTAGTAAGCCTCATCACGCAGCAATGAGACTGTACCCTTTAATTTCTGCTCAGGGGTGCAATCTAGATCATCCATAATCAGCTCCGTGGCCTCAATCTAGTACTCGGCCACGTTAGGGGCGACTCTCGTGACACCCTTGAAGAGCTTAGCTCCATTGGATTGGAGTCGTTTCGTAACCGACCCTCGGCCCCCAGATCTAGTATTGGGTCCAACGACCCTTTCCAATATCCTTAGCATAGCTTGGGACAATGCGTCGTCCCCAACTATGCGATCTTGAGACCCAATCTTAATAGTAGACGACACTGGCGTCTCAGTCGCATCCAGATTAGGAATACTACCCAGAGAAGAGGACTCAGCTCGAATCCCTCTACGGCCTCTACATCAGCCTCGGGTACCTCGTCTGCGGATAGCTCGTGTACTCATCGTAGATTCGAGATTTTATCTACATTAACATTTTTATGAATCAGTTACAATTTTGATATTTAGTAACAGATGTTTTATGAAAACAGTTTCAGTATTTCAGTGTGGTTTTCGCAAATCGCAGTCTCTATCAGTTTTACTACAGTCTCAATCTCACTACAGTTCCAGTATACACTGCTAGAGTGTTTTCACAGTATACTACCTACAGTAGTCTTAGAATATCATAACATTTTCAAAAATCAGTTTCAGAATACTTACAAGATCGGCGCCAGAGACTCAGTGTACCACATACTCAGTTAATTATTTCCAAACATTTGAAAATTAGTTCTTAAAGACCAAATTTTAAACTCAAATCCACAGTCGAGTTTTGCAACTTGACTCTGATACCACTAAATGTAAGACCCCAAACCCGGCCTAGACGTTATGGCCGAATCTAGCGATGTCACATGGAATGGAATTTTGAAAACAAATTTATTACGATAAAACCATGTCCGTTTTATTACTCTTATTGATTCTAGAAATCGCTTTGTAGCAGCCCGATTTAGGGGATAGTCAGAATAGTGATCTCGGGATCACTAATCCAAGGTTAGAGAAAATTATTTTCATGTTATTTTATGAGTCAGAGCATGATTACATTAGTGCATGAAAATTTTGGTGCCTTAATTTTAGCAATTTCTTGCTTAATCACGAAAAACGACTAAATCGCATAAAGTGCGAACCATTTTATAGGTTAAAGGTGCCAAATAGCCATAGTATGTTAATTGGAAGTCCTCAAAGTGCAATTTGACCCCCAAAGATAGTGTGGCCTGCCATAGGAGACATATAGTGTCAAATTGGTCAAAGTTGTTGAAGTTAGGTGGACTAAATTGGTGTTTTATATTAAAATAAAGAAAGAAAAGATATCATCCTTTCTTCTTCACTCCTCGACCGAAAATTAGCAGCAAATAGAGGGTAGAAAGCTTCAAAAATTTTAGCACACTCTTCTCTTTACAAGTAAGTGTTCTAGTGATCATTCATTAATAAAAATTGTATTTTTGGAACCCCTAAAGCTTAAGTTTTCAAATGAGGGGACTAATTTGCAATATGGTGAAGAGTTTAGAGATTTTCTATGAGAACTTTCATTGTTATTTGCTACATTTTGTAGAAGAAAATGAGTCTTGATTGTTAGATGAACAACTTTTGTGAAAGGTGTTGCCATGAAAACACCTAATAGGACCTTGTTGTAAAGGTTATAAAGTTTGTAGTAAATGTGTGAAATGTTGATTTTTGATGATAGCCATAAGAGAATTAAAAGTTCACCTAGGCTTGTTAAAGGTAGAAATATGATTAGAATTGATTTCCGAGCCTAGGGGTAAAATTGTCATTTTGCCAAAGTCTAGGGGCAAAATAGTAATTTTTCTAAAGCATGATTATTAAAATGCTTTTATAAATGTGATGATTAAAATGAGCTAATTTACTATTATAGAGCAAAAAGAACCAAGAATTTACCTCGACCGGGGAAAGAACAAAGTCTAGGATTAGATCGAGGGTTTGGCTCATTTTGAAATCGAGGTAAGTTTGTATGTGATAGATTCAACATCTATGTTAGCATGTTTGAGAATGCTTGGTATTATATTGATGCATGATGCTCTACTAAATTGAGTAATTGATGTTGAATAAGATGTTGAAGTCCTAGAGGACTATAATGAAATTGAAACTGCTATCATCGAGATATGAAATGGATAAGGTCCCATATAAGACCATGTCCAGGACATGGCCTCGGCACCGAGTTGAGATCCCGTATACGACCATATCCGAGATATGGCTTCGGTAATGAATATGAAAATCGTATAAAACCATATTCGGGATATGGCTTCGACACTTGATGTGAGATTCCGTATAAGACCATATCCAGGATGTGGCATCAACATTCAGAGGAGACTCCATGTAAGACCAACTCTGGGATGTGGCATTGGCTTCGTACCTATATTAATATTGATGAATATGCGTCCTTGAGTATCCCTAGTGATTAATGGGATATATAGATGAACTTGGAAATAGAAATGAGATTAATACTAAAGTCTTGTGAATGAGTGAATACAGGTACTCGTGAATGAGTCACGAAGAAACGATTACGATATGTGGCATGGTATGTGCTAAATAAGGGCAAGTGTGAGTAAGTATGGCGAGAAGCCTATGACTTCTGTATGGCTAGTTAATGCCATGGATGGTTTATATTATGAGCTTATTGTTGCTATTTATTTCCATGCAAACTTACTAAGCTTCATGCTTACCCTTTTTCATTGCCCTTTTCCTTGTAGTATTACCAAGTTAGCTCGAGGGTTCGTGGACGTCGAAGTTGGAGATCACACTATCGACCACTTTTGGTATAGCCAAGATTAGTTTTATTTTGAATATGGCATGTATAGGACTTGAGTATTTTTGTCATGTCTTGTTGGTAAGCTAAAGGTGTTGGCTATAAATGTAGTTCTAATACATTTTGTAATTGGCCTTATGGGTTCGGCCAATACTTGGAAAATTCTTATGCCTAATGAAGATAAATTTCATGAAGTATATGCCTTGTGTATGTCTTGATTTTCTTGAGTTCTTAAAGATACCATTTGGTCACCTTATATATTGGAATGATTTGGTATGAGTATGATTTCTTAATAGGGTGGCAAATAGCCATCTAATTGTCCACACAGGTAGACACACGGGCGTGTGTCTAGACCGTGTGTGACACACAGTCAGCCCTATGGGCGTGTTGATCGACTGTGTGTCCCCTTGCATGCAGGATTTGCAAGTCAATAAGCCTTGTAGTAAACACACAGGCATAGACACGGCCGTGTGTCTCAACCATGTGGGAGGTACGGCCTAGGACATGGGCGTGTGCCCAGGCCGTGTGAAGTCTGCACATTAAATGTGGAATTTAATTCGACACACGGTCTAAAGACACGGGCGTGTGCCTTGGCCATGTGGCCATAGGGAAGTGAGGATGTCATAAAAAGAATGCCAAGGTTTTGGCACATGGGCGTGTCGAGGCCGTGTGAGGGACACAGGTTAAGGACACGGGCGTGTGCCCGGCCATGTGAAATAAGTCAGTGTCGACCAAGGGTGGAAGACACGGGCATGTCTTAGGGGTATACGGGCGTGTCCCTAGATCAACACGGGCGTGTGGCCCCTGTTTTGATGAAAAGTTTTCCAAGTTCATAAAAGTTCCCGGTTAAATCCTGAAACCTCTCGGAGGTATGTTTAGGGCCACGTAGACTGAGATTGAGCAAGAGATGGGTTTAAATGAAATTTTATAGCCTGTTATTACATGTTCAAGCAAGGTTAGTTGGTAATGCCTCGTATCCGGTCCCGACGTCAGACACGGGTAAGGGGTATTACACGCTTACTCATCTAGTCGATTGTTTTAAAACATAATTCGTTGCGGAAGCTTTAAAAATCATTTATTTT
Organism: Gossypium australe; assembly: GCA_005393395.2. Classification (NCBI taxonomy): domain Eukaryota; kingdom Viridiplantae; phylum Streptophyta; class Magnoliopsida; order Malvales; family Malvaceae; genus Gossypium; species Gossypium australe. The sequence continues at coordinate 90,959,835 of CM016615.1, forward strand.
ATGAAAAACTGAGTTAATTGAGTAAATCCGTCCATTTTAGAGAAACCCCTTTGTTTTAGAGAAAACCATTTAAGAGGTCAAGGGTTTAGTAAATACTTTAGCTTTTAAAAATCGAGTCTTCCTACGTCTAGCAGTTATGAATCCATAAAAACAATAAATAAAAACCACATTTAAGCAAAATTCCCCAAAAAGTCCGCGAGTTACGTCGAAATAAACCAATAATCGTAAAACAGGATAAAAGCCATGAAAGTCCAAAATCGTGGTTACCGCCGAGTCCTCCGCCGCACCGATCATTCTATGTCTGGGGATTACCTGTGCACATTAAACAAAAGGGTGAGTTTATGTAAACTCAGTGTGTAATCTCTCAGAAAAAAACAATAGCAAGCACAGTGCACAGCCAAAACAGTTTTGGGCCTAGGCCCTTTCCAGTATCAGTAATAGTTTGGGCCTTAAACCGTCTCAGTACAGTATTAAGTATGCAATAGGGTCTTAGCCCATCACAATGTCAGTATCAGTCATAAATATTCAGTAGCAAAGTCCTACCCAACCAGCCTCTACGCACCATCTCCGTCCAACCTTACACTCCATGTGGGGATTAAATCAACCCACCCATCCCTACACTCTAGATAGTATTGAATGCGGCACATAATCAGTAATTTACAGCTGAGCTGCCAGATATTAGGCTTAAGAGCCTTTCAGTACACTTCCTCCAAATAATATCATCCCACCCCAATGCAATGCAATATATAATGGAATGTCATGCTATCACAGATCTATCAGACACACATATAGTTCAGTATACATGCTTGTATATAACATGCTCAGTACATAATTCACACAATCAATTCCACACAGATGAGGGTCTGAGTAATGCTTACCGACCCTATAGAAGGTTCACAGTCGACTTGGGCGACCCGTGCATCCTTAACAAATGTTTCAGTAAAAATGGGCTCACACGCCCATGTGGCCTGCCCGTGTGGGCCCGACCCACACATCCCAAATTTACCTTGGCTGTGTGGATCACAATGCCTGGCCCATAATCCCACACGCCCGTGTAGCCCACATGGCCCAAATCAGTCCAGCCTGTGTGTCGCACACGGCCTGCCTGGCCATCACACGACCGTGTCATGCGTACACAACTTGGCCTCGTCGAACACACACCCGTGTTAGGGCCCACGGCCTACCACACGGGTGACCACACGCCCGTGTGGCATCGACAGTAAGGTTTTCGGCTTTCGTCGAAACCTCATTTTCTATGCAATCAAGTACACACACCTGATACTGCTTCGATGTAAAAACCACTCCCGAACCTCCAGAAACCTAAAAATCCACAAGCCAAAGCTTAGAGTCAGATTTAAGTCGCGACTAAATTGAAATACAAAACCAACACCGAATTCCAACACTTACTCAATTATCACGACGATTCGATTACGATTCCAAACGAGGGAAGCCCCTAATCACCAGATTTGCTGCTGTTAAAACACAAGCACTATATTAACAGAGGATTCGACAAAAATTAGAAGAGTAAACAGAGGCTCCCTCCTCTGTAGAACTTACTACCACTTACCAAACGAGCATGTCCACCAACCAAAATACGAAGGAGGAACGTGAAATAAGAAGAAAGTTCCGTTGACAACAGTAAGGGAAGAAAATGGCAAGGAAGAGGAAGAGTTTAGCAAGTGGAAATTCAGTAGGGAGATGAAAGGGAAAGGAATGTCAGAATTTTGGGGAAAAATTTGAAAAAAGAAAAAAAACTAGGACGACCCCCAACTCCCCATATCCCTCAAATCTCTCCACTAACCCAACTACTCAGACTTTTTGTCCAACCGAAACTCTACAAGTCAGCAGAGCAAAAATAACAATCACGCTTGCGCAAAGACTTGAACTCACGACCTTCAACAGACTAACACTGCACCCAACCACTAGACCAGTAAGCCCATTCTAATATGAAATTACAAGTAATTAAACTTAAGATTGCTGAGCAAGGTTAAGGCCCTATTCAGAAAAATACCAAAATTTAACCCAAGGAAGGCTTGAACTTGGGACCTCACACACACACAGAGAACACTTAACCACTGAAGTAGATAGATATTTGTGTCACATTTTCACAAAAGCCAAAATAAAAATTTTGATGCCATACAATATATTAAAAAAAAGCACTTTTGAAATCCTAACCATAATGAAAAACATTACCTTAATTGAGAGGAATTATATATATATATATTTTCTTTTTTTAAATATCAAGAGTGTGTTTGGGCGAGGGATTTAAAGGATTTATATATATATATATATATATATCTTTTTTACAATTTTTGATGATTTTCCTAAGTCAGAACAGGGGAACGCGAAACCATTTTGACCTTGTCTCACAAAATTTATTATATCTCATGATTTACATTTCCATTGCTTACACTGTTTCTTCCATGGAAAACTAGACTCAATAAACTTTAATTTCATACTTTATTCAACCTTAAAATTAATTCCCACTATTTTTGATGATTTTTCAAAGTTAGACTACTGTTGCTGTCCAAAACTATTTTAGTGCAAAATGTTGATTTCCAAGTTTATAACACCCTTATTTCCTTTCTCTATAATTTTTCGCATCATTTTCTCTTATTTCTCTTATTTCGCAACAGTAAACAATTTTGGCTTTTCGCCAAACCCCGTTTTCTATGTTTCGGGTACACACATGTATCGTTTTCACTACTTACGCAATCCTGAGATCACCAAAAACCTATAATTGACAAGTCCAACTTTAGAATCAGTCTTAAACTAAGTTAAACCGTATTCACGTACCAAAAGGTCTAAGCTTGTCCGTTCATCACTTACCTTCTAACTTCGCACAATTCCACCACTACTCAGCACGAGGGAGATAGCAACCAAAACGATTCGCTGCTGTAAAAATAACCATTCCTCATTAATGAAGAGTTCAACAAAGTTAAGAACGAATTCAAAGCCAAAACCACTCGCCCCAAACAACACAAGAAAACACATACCTTATACGCTTACCAAACGATTACCACTTTGAGTCAAATCGACGAATGTTAATTCTAGCCTCACGATCCCCTTAATCCCTTATACAGAGTAACATTCGAGTTTAATAAAATGGAAACTTAGTGTACAACACAATTGCACACTTGTACAAAGGGGAAAAGATGAAGAAAGACAAAGAACACGGAAGGGGAATTCAAAGGAATTTCGGCAGCAAGGATTTATTATTTAGAAAAAAGAGGAAAACCGAAAATTGAGAGTGGTGGAGAAAAGAGAAAACGTCAAAAAGGTGGAAAAGAATCTGAAATTTGAAAAAAAAAAACTAAACAAAAAGATAATGCCTAAAAATCTGGTAACTCATCTCCTTAATTCTCTCCCTAACCTCCCACAACAACTCCACTACTCGGAATTTCAATTTGACTAGGACTCCACCACTCCACACGGCCAAGCAACAAAAATAATTCCCTTGCTCACACAGCAACTTGAACTCCAGACCTCCCACACGCCAACACACACCTTAGCCCCCAGACCAACAGGCCCATTCTGATATATTTTTACCAACAATCAAATAAAACCCTATTGAACAAGAGTAACGCCTAATTCATTCAAAATACCAAAATTTTCCCAATTCAAAATACCAAAAATATGGAAAAGGGAGAAGGACATAGAAATATCACATAAAAGAATCAGAGGAACAATCTAATTTAAGGCTAATTCTCCATGATTGTAGTTGAAAATTACTTTCCAAAATTATTGTGAAATATTGTGATTTGTTAAATTTTAATATTCTCTGTTGCTGCCAAAAATTGTAGTTGAAAGTTAAAATATTATTTTTGGACATGATAATGGTTAGTAAAAAATTGAAAATTAGTTAAGGTATATAATATTTAAATAATTTAATATAACAATACATAAGTATAAATTTTAAATATCTTTTAAGTAATTAATATAAATTATTTGTAAAATTATTGATACATAAAATATCTTAAAAACTTAAATATAGAGGTGTTATGGGTCAGGTTGGGCATAAGCATGATATTAACAAATTTTATTCTTGTCTAAGCCCGACCTGGCCCGAAATACGGGCTTAATATTTTGTAACACCCCTAACCTTTATTCGTCGCTGGAACAGGGTTACGGAGCATTATCGGACTTTTCAGGTCAAATACGAACATTTCATATCGTTTAACATATATATCAAAAACTAATTATAATCACTCATATTGTCCCTTATATGAGCCCTCAAGGCCCAAAATACGCATTTGAAATAAATCGAGACTAAACCGGGAACTCAGAAAATTTTTCAAAAAAATATCAAAAATTTTCAAAGGAGTAGGAGACACATGCCCGTGTGGCCAGGCCGTGTGGGCATTCAAAATTAGGGCACATGGTCGTATCTCAGCCCGTGTCCAAATTAGGCTGCTTACTGACTTGGGTCACACGCCCATGTGCTAGGCTATGTGAGCATACTAACTTGTAAAATTAAAGTGCAGGGGTCACACGGCCAAGCCACACGCCTGTGTGCTAGGCCTTGTGAATATTTTGAGCATTTTGTTTCTTAGTTTTAAATATGTAGGGGACACATGGCCAAACCACACGCCTATGTGCTAGGCCGTGTGTCACATAGGGCTGAGACACATGCTCCTGCCTCTACTCGTGTGGACAAAAATAGGTCATGTCAATGCCACATTTTCACCCATTTTGATTTCAACCTAAACACAATATTTTAACACATCAATAAATCCCAAACCAGCAATCAAAATAAGCCAAAATCATGTTTTAAACATAACATAACATCATATTTATACCCAAATACCTAAACTTACCTATTTAATCCATCTAACTAGTCTACTAAAGTTAACGACAAATTGAATACAATAAACCCATATCATTCACATCAACATTACCAATATGTCTCATTTCCAACCCAACATATATATATATATATATATATAAGCAAAATTATAATTATTAACATTTACACAAGACAAACTTTGATTAAATCCACACAAACTCTATACATGCCATATAAACCATATTGAACGTACAAAAACTATCAGAGTAGGCTGGATAGTGTGACTTGATGTGCTGATCCGATCTTCTGACCTCACGAAAATCTACAAAGACATTAAACCACACAAGTAAGCTTAATAAAGCTTAGTAATTTCGATGGGTTAAACATAAATCTTATTGAACCTACTGCCAATCACAATTTCAATCGATTAATACACTTATTTTAAGTTAATACCAATAACAAACAATGTCTTTTAATTTCAATTACAAAGTCAGTTACCAAATCTTCCCAAATCGGAGAACGACTTACGGATAAGAGTACATTATTTTCAGAAGCCCGAAGGCTGAACAAAAGCTCATGAGAGCTAAACAGAAACCCATAAGGGTTGAACAGAAACTCGTAAGAGCTGAACGAAAACCCATAAGGGTTAACCAGAAGATCAATAGAGCTGAACGGAAACTCATATGAGTTAAAACAGAAGCTCGTGAGAGCTAAACGGAAAGTAAACACGAAATTTCACAAGAAATACTGAACCTCGGTTTACTTGGGTAATATGCTGTCATTTTCCTCCTATGCCGCCAATTCGCCGAATGCCGAATGTACTCAGATCCCGCATTCCATTTAATCTGAATATTCAATTCAAATTTATAACTTTAACAATATTTTATTTTCCAAAAATAGAATAAATACATAATACCACTCATCAATTGAATATAAATATTAAAGTTTAATCGTACGAACTTACCTAGGTTAAATTGTAATATTTGCAGGAGTTTAGGGACTATTCCGTTGATTTTCCATTTTCACGAGTATCTACGGGATCTTAATCTAAAATATAAAATTACTCATTCATTAGCATTTATTTTAGTTCTAATTCATTTCACAATTAATACCCTTCAATTTTTTGAATTTACACAATTACCCCAAACTTTCATAACTTTTACAATTTAGTCCTTAACTAATTAATCTTATCAAATTAACTAATTTTTCTCAACTAATAATTTATCTAAATATTCTAGGCTATCATACAGCCCTTGATAAAATAGAAATGTAATATCAAACCCTAATTCTTTAATTATTCACAATTTGATCCTAAAATCAATATTTAACAAAATCACTTTATAAAACCATTATACAACAAAATTAAAGCTCCAATCCATGTTATTCATCTAAAACATCTAATACTCATCAATGGAAACTTTTAAAATTTTCAATAAAATCAAAAACTAAGGTAATATTAAGTTGAACTTAATTGTAAAAATCTCAAAAACATAAAAATTATAAGAAAAAGGCAAGAATTAAACTCACTTGAAGTAAAAATATGAAAACCAGCTTAAGGAACTCTCCTATGGCATTTTGGACAGACAATTGATAAAGAAATTGTCTAGAAACTTTTAGATTTTCAATTTGATATTTTAATTTCACTTTATTTACAAATTTGCCATTAAATGGCTTATTTTATTATTATTTTTCTTACTTATGCCGCCTCATCTATCTCACTTGGGCATATTTACTCCTTAAGTCCTCCTTTGTTTAATAATTAAGCCATTTAATCACTATTTCTTATAATTAACAAGTTTTGCACCTTTTTCAATTTTGTCCTTTTTATTTAATTAACTATCGAAACGTTAAAATTTTCTAACGAAACTTTAATACTACCTCAAGGACACTCCTTAAACATTTATAAAAATATTTACAGCTCGATTTATAGAAATAATGTCTTGATACCTCATTTTCTAAAACCAATTGACCGAAGATTTTATCACTCGAACCTAATAATTCATTATAAAACTTAAATTGATAATTCAAAATCTTTCTAAAATCAAATTTGACTCATAAATACTAATAATAAAATTTACGAGCTTACTCGTCGGATTTGGTAGCCTCAAACCACTGCTTCCGATACCACTGAAAATCAGGCCGTTACATATTTTGTCCAAACCCGTCCATATTTGTAAATTGCTAACCCAAACTCATTTTAGGCCCGCCCATATTATTTTTATTTTATTTTAATATTTAATAATTTTATATGTATTTATTATAGTTTAATAAATAGTCATTTTATTTTATTTTCATATTTACATATTATATATATTACTGTAAATTTAATTTTTTTACATGTTATAAATTACATAATATATAAAAACAATATAATATAAAACATGACAAACTTGAAAAACGAGTTGGGTCGAATTGGACCAGGCTCGAGCCTTGAATGTTCAAGGCCACGCCCGACCCATATTTTAAATGGGTCTAATTTTTTTTTGCTCAAGCATATTTTTCGATCCTAGTATATTTTACCAAACCCTCTTAAATTTTGGCCAAGCCTACGACCTGGGTAGGTAGCTTAACCCATGAACAAGTCTACTTAAATATAATAATAAATTATATTTAAATAATTTATTATAGTGATAAATGAAATATTTAAATAACTTAATATAATGATGCATAATATATAAATTTATCTAATTTTTATATGCATTTTAAATAGTTAATATAAATAAAAGTATTTTGATAAATTTCACTTTGAAAACACAAAAGTCAAAAATACCTAAATTTCAGCTTTTACGTTTGGTTGAAAGAACAATTTTTTTACCGCACTTTTGACCCAAAAGTCAAGTATTCTTCATTGCTTTTGCTATATATATATAAAAAATCACTTTTGAAATCCCAACCATAATGAATAACATTACCTTAATTGAGAGGAATTATATTTATATATATATATATATATTATTTTTTTGTTTTTTTTTTAAGTATTAAGAGTGTGTTTGGGTGAGGGATTTAAAGGAGTGCCTCATTTGTATAATGATTTTTAAAATTCTAAAAATGAATTTACTTGTTTAGGTAAGTATATTGAAGAATTTAAAATTTGTGGGTAATTTCAATAGAAGATTTAGTAGCTTAATTTTTTTTTCAAATTTCATCTAATAGGTTATTTTTCAAAATTATTTAAAAATTTTATTTGATTTAAGACACATGATCTCACTATAAGATAAAAACTTAAACTTTAATAATCATTTTTATTTAAATCTAATAAATATTTTTAAAATTTCATTTTATTAAAATAATTTATATTTTTTTCAAATATAATAATACTCATATTGAATATTTTTATATTAATTATTTTTAATCTAATTATTCTTTTTTTATACTTATTTTTTATAAATAAATTATTTATCCAAAATGATGCATTTTAAAATTATAAAATATTATAAAATATTTCATCCAAACACTTTTATTTTAAATATTTCCACGTAAGGAATTAAAAAAATATTTCCGTGAAAGGATGTGGTTGGCTGAGGGAGCCAACTGTGTTCATGTTTGGATCTAAAAGTTTATCAGTTGATATATAATTTATATCTATATATTAGTACAAGTTTGAAAGAAATTTTTGAAGTGATAAAAGTATCTTTTATTTTTTTTCATATTACTAAATTTACATTTAAAAGGTTGAAGTAAAATAGAAATTGTGATATTTATACATTTAAAAATAACTAGCTTCTAATGTCACATGCGTTATATGTTATTTTATGTATTTAATATTTAATTAATTTTTAAATATTATGTAACATCCTGAAATTCAGAATTTTATGTTTTGAAGTATATGCGATAGGTTAGTTAAATGTTAATTGTGTATGTTTAGGGGTCCTAAGAAGGCTCGGGGTTGAGTTGGGCCTTAGCAGAATTTTTGTGTTTAAGCACTTTAAGGAGAGAAGGTAAGTGGCATTAATACTTAAGGAAATAAGAGTGTATTTTACTAGTATAAGTGAAGCATGTAATATCCGAGATTTAGGGGTTATGCATTTTCACTTAAATGTATGTGGTAGCATGTCTATGTGTGGTTTGAATGTGTTTTGGGGACTTCGGGAATTTTAGAATATAGGAGAATGCCTTAGAAAAATGTTAGATTTTTTTATTTCTTAAAAGGGAGCTAAGCAAGATAGGCCTTAAGAAAATTTGTTTGAGGTTTTAGACACAAGTAACCAGCTGGCAAAGTGGCAAGGGAGGCGCCACTTAGGGCCTTGGAAAGTGACGCCACAAGCAGAGGAAGGGGGCCTAGGTTCGAGCAGCAAGGGAAGCGTTTAGAGTTGTAAAATTTTGCGGCAAGGAGGAGCAGTGGTGGACGGCACAAGGACTTTAAGTGGATAAGGATGGGTCTTGGTCAAACTCATTTAAAAATTCGGCTAAGAGGGAGGATAAGTGTTGACTTATTCAAATTATTTTCAATGAGAAGAGAAGAGGAAAATTAGGAGGAAAATTAGGAGGAAAGTAGGAGAAAAAGAAGGAAATTGATAGGGGAAGGAGAGTTGGCCGGCCAAGGGATAGTTTTGATGGCAATTTAGGTCATGTTGAAGGGAGAGGAAGCCGAATGTGCATAGTGAAGTTTAGGTATTTTCTTTGTGCAATTTCTTTGTCTCGAAAACTTGTGTTCTTTTCTTGTGAAACCGAAATAAGAGATCACTTGAGCACCTTTTTCTCTCTTGACTAAAAGCCGAAACCATTTGTGCATTCCCTTCTCATCTTACTCTTTCTTCACTCATTCTCTAAAAGCCGAAGCACCTTTCTCAATCTCACCATTGCCGAATTCTTCTAGCCTTCTTCTTCTTTCTCTTGAAATAGCCGAAACCTTCCTTCCATATTCACCATTGCCGCAACACCTAAAACCTCCCATCTCTTTTCTCTTTTGAAAAGGCCGAATCTTCTTCTTGTCACCAAGCCGAATCACATCACACCCCATTCCCTTCACTTCTTCTTTCACGATTCATCAAAAGCCGAAAACTCATTTTGCTTTAGCCGATTGTTCATTAAACCCCAAAGCCGAACCATATCAACTATCTCTAAGAGCCGAATCTCTCTGTGGTTCCAAACAAGGATACAAGCGTTCTCAACGTTAGGGGTAAGGGTTAACTGTCATTCGATTTTCTTTCTTTATCTTTTGGATTAGCCGAAATCTAGGGATCTAATCTCTATATATATTCAATTTGGCCGAAACCTTGAAGGAGGATTTCGGGATCCTTTTGTAGCCGACGATTAAGGGGAGATTATTCGGGATTTGAGTATCCAAGGTAAGTGAAGTGTGATCTTAGGCCGAAGGCCATTTACTCGGGTTTATTAAATGTTAGTATCGAATCTAACATATACCATGTAGGGATTTTGACATCTCCAAGGACAAGTGATATTTCGGGATTTAGACAATCAAGGTAAGGGGTCTTAATATTCGGCCAAAGGCCATATTGTCTATTAAGGTTGGCTGATTCTGACTATGGTCTTATAAGGGAAGTCGACTGTGAAAAAGGAGTGTCGGTATCGATAGTATCGTACTCACTGTTATCAGGTGTGTAGCCCTACACTAAATTTTTGATAGATTGATAGTAGTAATGTTAGTATGTGTTAATAAGAAATATGTATGATAATGGCCGCGGGTACCATTCGGTGGTACATGGTATTCAGGTATGTTAACCCCTAATACTTCGTTAATAATGCTATAAGCATGGATATGAAATGTGTATGACTCCATTATGATTTTGGGGTATAATGCATAAAATCCGAATAATATGTATGTTGCATGGGCATATGGGTGATTTTGATAAAGGGGAAGTGTTCCGGTGGTTTTTACCTCATTATCCGGTGACTTATGTCACAATATTATGTATCCAGTGACTTCGGTCACATATTATGAATCCGGTGACTCTGTCACAATTATCCGGTGGCCATGCCACAATTTATAAGGGCGATGTGCAGTTGACTGCAGCGACTGCCTTCGATGGTGTGTAGCGGATGGATGGTCAATTTAGTAATCCCCGCAGTGTGATTGGCAGGTACGGGTGGTGTGTAGCGGATGGATATCTAGGTGGGCTCGGGATTGCATCTCATTATATATGTACATGTGATTTAATCTGTCGTTATTTGATTTGCTATGTATGGGCTTATGGCCGAACATGTCTAAATGGGCTTTGCTAAATGTTATCATTAAGGCTATGATCAATTGGGTTTTAGTGTACTGTTACACATTGAGTCTGTTGACTCACCCTTAGTGGGATATGCTTTTCAGGTGATACTTAGTGATTGGATCGGGTCAGCGAGAACTAAGTGGTGGCCATGCTCAACTCAGTATTTCGGTTTCCCCTTTTTATTTAAATTTACTATGATTTCTTTTATTATTTCGGGATTTATTTCGGGTTATGTTTTTGTAATAAGGCCACCATTAGCTGTCTATTTATACAGTTTAAATTCTTAATCTGATACGATCAACTTTAACTAAAGGATTAAATATTTTCGATAAACAACTTAAACTGTTTTGACACCTAAACACCTATGGTTTTTCAACTTAATAATAAGTTCTAAATTCGGTTCTTCTTTTAACTTCTAAATTTTCTAAAATCATAAAGATAACGTTTTAATAAGATACAAACTTATTTAACAACACGATTTTCAACGCGACCACTAAGCAGATCTATTTTCTACAAAACCATCATATTTTCTAACAAAACAAAACGAGATTTAATTGAAGTTTTACTCGAGGAACATACCAGATCCGGTCAGGGCTTGTGGGCCGGGTTTGGGGTGTTTCAACTTGGTATCAGAGCCCAATTTTAAACACTCGGCCTTGGGTTTTGAAGCCCACAACGTTTTCAAAATTTGAGCCAAAATGGGTTTTTGAAAATTTTTGGGTTAAAATGGTTTTAGGGAAGCATGGCACTCAAATTCTCGGCCCAGGTTCGCCAGGTAAGTTCTTTTGTTGATGAATTGGTTTCAGTATGCTGATGTGTAATACTTTAGCTGATAGGCCTAAGGAAACTATACTTTAGAGACACGGACCCTAGGTATATGTGTACTTCTACGGAAAAACCACTGATTAAAACTCTGTTGTATAAAATTTTTTTAAACAAGAAAGTGAAAAGACTCTAATGCATAAAATTTTCGTAAAAACAGATAAGACGCGAAGTAGACATGAGTTCTAAGGGACGTGGTCGTCGTGGACGCGGCAGAGGCAGAATGGCTGTGTCGGAACCAGTTGGGTCTGGTCAGGGTTCCGAAAATGAGGCACCGCCACCGGCTGTAGGGACGGAATTTCAAGAGCAAACAGGAGGAGATGACGCAGTATCGCAGGCTATGCTGCGAGTTTTAGAGCGAGTAGCAGGAGCTAGTATGGGAAATGGGGCTCGAAAGTCAGTAGCTGAGAGACTTAGATCAAATGGAGCTGAGGTTTTTAGGGGAGTATTTGGGGTAGCTCCGAATGTAGCAGAGTACTGGTTAGAGGCAGTCGAGAGGATTATGGACGATTTGGACTGCACTGCTGAGGAAAAGCTGAAAGGTGCTGTTTCGCTGCTTCGAGATGAGGCCTACCAGTGGTGGCTCACTGTCAAGGAGGGTACCCCTGCGGTTCGAGTGGATTAGGGGTATTTTAAGGTTAAGTTTGAAGGGAAATACGTTGGAGCTAGCTACATAGACTCTCAGAGAAAGGCGTTTCTGAATTTAGTGCAAGGAAATAAGTCAGTAGCTGAGTATGAAGCGGAGTTTCTGCGGTTAAGTCGGTATGCTAGGGGGATTGTAGCTACTGATTATGAGCGGTGTGTCAGATTTGAGGATGGTTTAAGAGATGAGCTGCGAGTGTTGATTGCTCCACATCGGGAAAGAGACTTTGCAGTTTTAGTGGATAAGGCACGGATAGCTGAAGAAGTTAAGTGAACTGAGAGACAGAACCGGGACCGAGGTCAGAGTAAGAATAAGAGGAACTATGGGTCTTCAGGGTCATCTGGGAACTTTCAAAAGAGACCTAGAGTGGATGGGCCGCGAGGTCAGCAGGTTGTTGTGGGAGGACAGTACCGTACTTGTGCTCAGTGTGGACAGATGCACCCAGGTGAATGTTGGAAAAAGACAGGGGGATGTTTTAAGTGTGGGTCCAAGGATCACATGATTAAGGATTGTCCGATGGATACAGATAAGACCGCCCAGTAGGTCAGGGTTTTAATCAGGCTGGCAGAGGTGGACAGCAGCCGTCAAGGGGTCATGGTTTAAATGGCAGAGGTAATGGTTCTGGTAGAGGTCGCGGAACTCCGGGCAGAGGTGGTGGTAACACTGAGGCGAGACAGCCGGGCCTGGTATATGCGGTTCGTCGGAGGGAAGATAATGATGCACCTGATGTCATAACGGGTATGTTTCTGATCTCTGGAATACCCTTTATTGCTTTGATAGATATAGGGTCAACTCATTCATACATCGCTAGTGAAGTATCTGGAACTCTACATGTGAACTCTGAGACTGTACCTAGGAAGATGACTGTACTTAGTCCTTTAGGGCAGACTGTAGTAGTAGATAAGCTCTTTAAGGAAGTGCCTTTAGAAGTGCAAGGGACGCAGTTTCCGACTGACTTAATGGAGTTGCCATTCGGGGAATTTGATCTAATCTTAGGCATGGACTGGTTAGTGAAGTATCGTGCGAATGTAGATTGTGCTGCTAAGCGCATGTCATTGAGAACCTCTGACGATAATAAAGTGGTAGTGATGGGCGAGAGACGGAATTACTTGTCGAATGTAGTATCTGCCCTTAAGGCAGAGAAGATGGTAAGGAAGGGTTGTTTGGCTTTTCTGATGTTGGTCAGTGCCTTGGAGGCTAAGGAGGCAACTGTTGTAGGAGTTAGGACTGTAAGAGAATTCGTGGATGTCTTTCCGAAAGAACTTCCAAGATTGCCTTCGGATCGTGAGGTGGAATTTGGGATTGACTTATTGCCTGGAACGGCACCAGTATCTATCACTTCGTATAGAATGGCACCAAAGGAGTTGGTTGAGCTCAAGGCTCAAATCCAGGAGTTACTTGATCGTGGGTTTATCCGACCCAGTGTGTCTCCATGAGGAGCACCGGTCTTGTTCGTAAAGAAGAAGGACAGAACTATGCGTATATGCATAGACTACCGGCAGTTGAATAAGCTGACCATCAAGAACAAGTACCCTTTGCCAAGGATAGACGACTTGTTCGATCAGCTTAAGGGAGCGGCGGTATTCTCAAAGATAGATCTACGGTCGGGATATCATCAGCTTAAGGTGAAGGAAGCGGATATCCATAAGACAGCTTTCCAGACAAGATACAGGCATTATAAATTCTTAGTAATGCCGTTCGGATTGACGAACGCCCCAGCTACGTTCATGGATATGATGAACCGGATTTTTCAACCCTACTTGGATTAGTTCGTTGTTGTGTTCATAGACGACATTCTAGTGTATTCCAAGTCTGAGGTAGAGCATAATGAGCATCTTCAGATAGTGTTGCAAGTGTTAAGGGAGAAGAAGCTTTATGCCAAATTCAGCAAGTGTGAATTTTGGCTGAAGGAAGTTGCGTTCTTAGGGCATGTGGTGTCTGCAGAAGGGATAAGGGTGGGTCCTCGGAAGATTGAGGCAGTGCTAGATTGGAAACCACCTAAGTCTGTAGCTGAGGTTCGCAGTTTCTTGGGATTAGCAGGTTACTACAGAAGGTTCGTAGAGGGGTTTTCATCAATAGCTGCACCTTTGACGAAGTTGTTGAGAAAGGAGGTACCTTTATGGGCAGATAAGCAGCAAGAGAGCTTTGAGAGCTTAAGAGGGTTTTGACTGAAGCTCCGGTTCTGATTCAGCCTGAGGCAGGGAAGGATTTTGTGGTGTATTGTGATGTTTCACACACAGGATTGGGATGTGTTCTGATGCAAGACGGGAAGGTGGTCGCTTATGTGTCTCGGCAATTAAGGCCACACGAGGTTAACTATCCGACGCATGACTTGGAGTTGGCAGCGGTAGTCTTTGCTCTTAAGGTGTGGAGGCATTATTTATATGGAGAAAAGTCAGTAATCTATATGGACCACAAGAGTCTGAAGTATCTGCTGACTCAGAAGGAGCTGAATCTGAGACAGCGAAGGTGGGTGGAGTTGTTGAAAGACTACGATTGTTCTATAGAGTATCACTCGGGCAAGGCGAATGTGGTGGCAGACGCCCTAAGTCGGAAAGTAGTGTCAGATTTGAGGGCGATGTTTGCACATCTTAGTCTTTATGACGACGGAAGTTTGTTAGCAGAGTTGCAAGTAAAGCCGACATGGTTGAGTCAGGTGAAAGAGAGGCAATTGGTAGATGATGATTTAAGTGCTAGACTACGGCAAGTGCAGAATGGGGAATTGGAAGATTATGGTGTTAATAGCTGGAGTGTTGTGTTTCAAGGGTAAGGTCTGTATGCCGAAGGATGATGAGCTGAGGCGAATGATTCTTCAGGAATCGCATAGTAGCCCTTATGCTATGCACCCTAGAGGAAGTAAGTTATACAGAGATTTACGGGATCAGTTTTGGTGGCCTGGTCTTAAGCGGGAAGTTACAGAATTTGTGGGAAGTGTTTAACGTGTCAGCAAGTTAAGGCTGAACACCAAGTTTCGTCAGGATTGCTTCAGCCGATAAAGATTCCGCAGTGGAAGTGGGAGCGAATCACCATGGATTTTGTTAGTGGGCTTCCCCTTACGCCTACTAAGAAAGACTCGGTATGGGTGATAGTGGATCGATTGACGAAGTCTGCACATTTCATACCAGTGCGGGTTGATTACTCTTTGCAGAAATTGGCGAAGTTGTATGTGGCAGAGATTGTGAGGTTGCATGGAGTGCCGATGTCGATTATTTCAAATAGGGATCCGAGGTTTACGTCTCGGTTTTGGAAAGCATTACATCAGGCTTTAGGCACCAAGTTAGACTTCAGTACGACATTTCATCCACAGTCAGACGGCCAGTCTGAGCGAGTAATCCAAGTGTTAGAAGATATGTTGAGGGACTGTGTGATAGACTTCAGAGGAAGCTGGGAAGAGTTTTTGCCTTTCGCAGAGTTTGCATACAACAACAACTACCAAGCAAGTATTCGGATGGCACCGTACGAAGCGCTATACGGACGGAGGTGTCGCACTCCTACGTGTTGGACAGAATTGGGGGAACGTCAAGTTTTGGGTCCAGAGATTGTGGCGGAATCCGAAGAAAAGGTTAAGGTAATTCGAGCTCGGTTAAAGGAGGTATCTGACAGGCAAAAGTCGTACGCAGATCTTAAGCGGAAGGAAATAGAGTTTGTTGTGGGAGATCAAGTATTTTTTAAAGTGTCGCCATGGAAGAAGGTAATGAGATTTGGTCGCAAAGGAAAGTTAAGTCCCAGGTTTATAGGACCTTATCGGGTTTTGAAGCGGGTTGGACCAGTGGCATATCAGTTAGAGTTGCCTTCGGAGTTGAAGCAGATGTAGATGTGTTTCATGTTTCAATGCTACGTCGTTACAGGTCAGATCCATCTCATGTAGTGCTAGTTGAGGAGGTGGAACTAAGACCAGATTTGTCCTACGAGGAGGAGCCGATTCAGATTCTGGAACGGGATGTGAAGGTGTTACGGATGAAGTCAGTTCCTCTCGTCAAAGTGTTATGGCGTAACCATGGATCGGAAGAGGCTTCGTGGGAGCCGGAAGAGGCAATGCGACAGTAATACCCTCACTTGTTCTAGCCAGGTAATTTCGAGGTCGAAATTATTTTTTAAGGAGGGTAGAACAGTAATATCCGGGATTTAGGGGTTATGCATTTTCACTTAAATGTATGTGGTAGCATGTCTATGTGTGGTTTGAATGTGTTTTGAGGACTTCGGGAACATTAGAATATAGGAGAATGCCTTAGAAAAATGTTAGATTTTTTATTTCTTAAAAGGGAGCTAAGCAAGATAGGCCTTAAGAAAATTTGTTTGAGGTTTTAGACACAAGTAACCAGCTGGCAAAGTGGCAAGGGAGGCGCCACTTAGGGCCTTGGAAAGTGACGCCACAAGCAGAGGAAGGGGGCCTAGGTTCGAGCAGCAAGGGAAGCGTTTGGAGTTTTAAATTTTTGCGGCAAGGAGGAGCAGTGGTGGGCGGCACAAGGACTTTAAGTGGATAAGGATGGGTCTTGGTCAAACTCATTTAAAAATTCGGCTAAGAGGGAGGATAAGTGTTGACTTATTCAAATTATTTTGAATGAGAAGAGAAGAGGAAAATTAGGAGAAAAATTAGGAGGAAAGTAGGAGAAAAAGAAGGAAATTGATAGGGGAAGGAGAGTTGGCCGGCCAAGGGATAGTTTTGATGGCAATTTCGGTCATGTTGAAGGGAGAGGAAGCCGAATGTGCATAGTGAAGTTTAGGTATTTTCTTTGTGCAATTTCTTTGTCTCGAAAACTTGTGTTCTTTTCTTGTGAAACTGAAATAAGAGATCACTTGAGCACCTTTTTCTCTCTTGAACAAAAGCTGAAACCATTTGTGCATTCCCTTCTCATCTTACTCTTTCTTCACTCATTCTCTAAAAGCCGAAGCACCCTTCTCAATCTCACCATTGCCAAATTCTTCTAGCCTTCTTCTTCTTTCTCTTGTAATAGCCGAAACCTTCCTTCCATATTCACCATTGCCGCAACACCTGAAACCTCCCATCTCTTTTCTCTTTTGAAAAGGCCGAATCTTCTTCTTGTCACCAAGCCGAATCGCATCACACCCCATTCCCTTCACTTCTTCTTTCACGATTCATCAAAAGCCAGAAACTCATTTTGCTTTAGCCGATTGTTCATTAAACCCCAAAGCCAAACCATATCAACTATCTCTAAGAGCCGAATCTCTCTGTGGTTCCAAACAAGGGTACAAGAGATCTCAACGTTAGGGGTAAGGGTTAATTGTCATTCGATTTTCTTTCTTTTTCTTTTGGATTAGCCGAAATCTAGGGATCTAATCTCTATATATATTCTCTTTGGCCGAAACCTTGAAGGAGGATTTCGGGATCCTTTTGTAGCCAACGATTAAGGGGAGATTATTCGGGATTTGAGTATCCAAGGTAAGTGAAGTGTGATCTTAGGCCGAAGGCCATTTACTCGGGTTTATTAAATGTTAGAATCGAATCTAACATATACCATGTAGGGATTTCATCATCTCCAAGGACAAGTGATATTTCGGGATTTAGACAATCAAGGCAAGGGGTCTTAATATTCGGCCAAAGGCCATGTTGTCTATTAAGGTTGGCCGATTCTGACTATGGTCTTATAGGGGAAGTCGACTGTGAAAAAGAAGGAGTGTCGGTATCGATAGTATCGTACTCACTGTTATCAGGTGTGTAGCCCTACACTAAATTTCCGATAGATTGATAGTATTAATGTTAGTATGTGTTAATAAGAAATATGTATGATAATGGCCGCGGGTACCATTCGGTGGTACATGGTATTCAGGTATGTTAACCCCTAATACTTCGTTAATAATGCTATAAGCATGGATATGAAATGCGTATGACTCCGTTATGATTTTGGGGTATAATGCATAAAATCCGAATAATATGTATGTTGCATGGGCATATGGGTGATTTTGATAAAGGGGAAGTGTTCCGGTGGTTTTTACCACATTATCCGGTGACTTATGTCACAATATTATGTATCCGGTGACTTCGGTCACATATTATGAATCCGGTGACTCTGTCACAATTATCCGATGGCCATGCCACAATTTATAAGGGCGATGTGCAGTTGACTACAACGACTGCCTTCAATGGTGTGTAGCGAATAGAGGGTCGATTTAGTAATCCCCACGGTGTGATTGGCAGGTACGGGTGGTGTGTAGCAGATGGATATCTAGGTGGGCTCGGGATTGCATTTCATTATATATGTACATGTGATTTAGTCTGTCGTTATTTGATTTGCTATGTATGGGCTTATGGCCGAACATGTCTAAATGGGCTTTGCTAAATGGTATCATTAAGGATATGATCAATTGGGTTTTAGTGTACTATTACACATTGAGTCTGTTGACTCACCCTTAGTGGGATATCCTTTTCAGGTGATACTTAGTGATTGGATCGGTTCAGCGAGAACTACGTGGTGGCCATGCTCAACTCAGTATTTTGGTTTCCCCTTTTTATTTAAATTTACTACGATTTCTTTTATTATTTCGGGATTTATTTTGGGTTATGTTTTTGTAATAAGGCCACCATTAGCTGTCTATTTATACATTTTAAATTCTTAATCTGATACGATCAACTTTAACTAAATGATTAAATATTTTCGATAAACAACTTAAACTGTTTTGACACCTAAACACCTATGGTTTTTCAACTTAATAATAAGTTCTAAATTCGGTTCTTCTTTTAACTTCTAAATTTTCTAAAATCATAAAGATAACGTTTTAATAAGATACAAACTTATTTAACAACACGATTTTCAACACGACCACTAAATAGATCTATTTTCTACAAAACCATCATATTTTCTAATAAAACAAAACGAGATTTAATTGAAGTTTTACTCGAGGAACATACCAGATCCGGTCAGGGCTTGTGGGCCGGGTTTGGGGTGTTTCAAAGCACATGGTGGAGTGGTGTGGCGTTAAGTGGAGAGCATGGAGGGAAGGGGTTCATATCCCACCTATTGCAAATTTTTTTGGAATTTTTTTGTGCTTTCTTTCCAAGTGTTGGTCATGGTTCTAAATATGGCAAGGGAGACTTTTTATTGATGGAAAGATGGCTAAGAAAATAAGGTAAGAAGGAGTGTAAGAAAAAAAGTAAAGGAAAGGAGTAAGAAGGGGGATATGTTGGCCGAATATTTGGAAGGTGCTTGGGATAGAATTTTGGTCAACACTCATCTCTTTGGTAAAGATGATACACGGTTTTGGGAGGGGGTCTTGGTAGCTGAATTTTGCAATAGTCATTTGGCAAATTTTGGTGCTTGTAAGGCTTGTTTTCTTTTAGCATTTTGGTGTTCTCTTTTTCCAATTCTTTCCCTTTGCTTGCCGAAATTCTAAAGCCATTTGTTCACCCCATTTTCTCTTGTTTTGGCCGAAACACTCTAGCCATTGTTCATCTTGTTCCCTTGTTGTGTCGCAACCCTCAATCCATCCTTATTCATTCTTCCTTTGTTGCCGAAACACTCACCTCATTTTGATCATCTTCTCCTTGGTGATAGCCGAACTCCCAACACTTCTTCTCCATCTCTTTTTCTCTTTTCTCACCATTTCTTTTATTTTCTCTCTTTTTCATTTGTCAATAATATTTGAAGGCCGAACCTTCCTTATCCTTTTCTCTCCATTAACCGAACCGGTAAGTGATTCCATTCTACTCTTTTCATTTTCTTTTTCCCTAGCCGAATGTATGTCTATTAACATTCAGATGTTTCACTTTGTTATAAACTGAAATACCATTCTCTCCTAATCCCTCATATCTTGATCATCTTCCTATTGTAGTGTTATTGTGGGAAAGCCGAATCATATATTCTTGTCTCATCCGTAGCCATAAGTCAATCGGTGGAAATCGGATTCATCATCGTTAAGGTAAGGAGTTTCTTCTTAGATTTATCGTTATATCTCTACTCGGCTATGTTGCAAATCAGACCGAAGTTTCGACTAATTGATTATTTTATTTTAGGGACGAAATCACTCGATATTCTCTACTTGATAATCCTTCAGAAATAGTGGTAAGCTGAAACCTCTCCTTAGATAAATACGTTCACTCATCATAGTA
Source organism: Gossypium australe (assembly GCA_005393395.2). NCBI lineage: Eukaryota > Viridiplantae > Streptophyta > Magnoliopsida > Malvales > Malvaceae > Gossypium > Gossypium australe. The sequence continues at coordinate 90,980,324 of CM016615.1, forward strand.
TTTTTCTAACCGAGACTTTTTTAATGGAGGCAAGTGGTAACGATTTGAAAGGAAAAGCGATTGGAGAACACAAAAGGAGTGGATTTGCAATTCCTACTCCTAAGTTCAAACGAAGGGCCGTATCGGCAGTTCGGGATTTTCCACCGGGTTGTGGACCATCATCCGGTGAGAATAGACAAATCGTGGTCGTTCATGATACTAAGGGTAAGTATTTTATTAGATCGTTAGATTTAGATATTTGGATTAAGAAAAACCTCGTTTGTTGGTTAATCTAGTGTAATGGTGTTTTAGGTGCCGAAGATCAAGAAGGTATAGTCCTTACCGTAATCAGGTGTGTAATCACACACCGAAATCCTGTAAATCAATGATTTATCATCATGTTAGAAAAATCGTTCGATGTTGCTTAAGAACTTAATAACGGTAAAATAATATGAATCGAGTGATTTACTTAAACATCGTTAATACTAAGATTTGTCCAAAAATCGAGGTTAATTTGTAAAATTATGAAAATACCCTCAATGGGCCATTTTTATCAAAATGCCTTAACGGGCCGAATTGCTTAAATTCCTTTAAAAGTGTTGATTTACCAAAATACCCCTATGGGCCGAATTACGAAAATGCCCCTATGGGCTGAATTACGAAGATGCCTCTAATAGGCTGATTTGCTAGAATGCCTTAATGGGTCGAATTAGTATTGCTTTAATGGGCCGAATATCCGAAATATTTCATTAGATTAATCTTATTATATATGTGGATATTTTATTATTTATGTTGCATTTCCACATTTTACATGGGGTGGGAAAAATGTATGGAGAGCAATGTAGCCTGGTGGCTTTGCCACAAAATGTTCATTATTATGCTTACTTATGATTTCGGTGGCATGGCCACAATAAAAATTTATGATAGCAGCTTGACTGCAAAAATAGGTGTGAGCGGCGGGGTGGGTTGACTTGATCCCCACAGGTGTGATTGGCTGGTCGGGCGTGTGATGGATGGATGGGTTGGGATACATTCATTGCATACATTTACTTTATTTAAATATTGTTATGTAAATGGGCTTCGGTCCAAGATTATGCTATACGGGTTCAGGCCCAGTAGATGACGGTAAGGGGATTATGCACTGAGTTCTAGTAACTCACCCCTTTTTTCTTAATCCTTACAGGTAATGCTCAGTGACGAGGACTTGGGGCAATGGATGACTCGGTGGAGGCCATACTTTTGGAATAATGTTTTCGAACATTAGTAAACTTCTTTTCCATTTTATTTCGTTACTTTTACTATTTTGGGTTTTAAAGTTGTAATAAGGCCTCTGGGATAAGTTTTATTTTGCTTTATGTTTAGACGTACTTAATATCTTCCTTTAATTGTTTTAAATGGGGATTTTCTAAAATCATAATCAACGGTTTTCCAAAATTGATTAACAAATGGATTTTATAACAAAAAATATATAAATAATTTAACTCAGATTTTCTTTCGAATTATCAACAATATTTTTAAAAGTCACAATTTTAAAATATCACGAATTTGAATATCGATTCTTCCATTAACCTCTTGAGACTGGTAGTATTTTCATCGAATATTTCTAATCAAACTTGTTTTCTTAAACCAAATAGCACCTATTTTAGTACGAATCACAAATTCTTTATACATTTCCTTCATGTGGCATGTCAGATCCAGTTGTAACGCATGGGCCAGGTTTGGGGTGTTACATTTTATGGTATCAGAGCCTGGTTGCAAAACTCGGCTGTGGTTTGGGTTCAAAAATGTTTTCCAAAATTGTTTAAAATTTTAATTTATAAATGCATGTTCTAAAGGAAGTATGGTACCACGGGTATCTGGCACCAAGTCAAGTAAGTTTATGTTTTCATTTTATGATTATTGTGGTATGACTGTAGTAAGACAATATTACGAGACTGTAGTACACTGGAACTGTTAGCTTTAGGAGTTGAAACTATAGAGATTAAGACTTTAGGATACGTTTTGCGAAAACGACTTTGCTTCCTATACTTCATAAAACATTGTTCAATAAAACATTGAATAGTATACTGATTCATAAGACTTGTAATCAGATTAAATCGAATTAGCAAACATGAGCGCTAGAGGACGTGGACGCGGTAGACGTGGCTGTGGTAGAGGCCGAGGTGCTAGAGTTGTATATGAGGTATCGGGATATATGCCAGAAATGGACGCCCCTGCATCACCAGTGACTGAAGCTGGGTCACACGATCAAATGAGAGAGGACGACGCTCTATCTCAAGCGATGTTGCGAGTTTTGGAAAGGGTCGCTGAGGCGAGAAATGGGTCAGCAGCTCTTGGGTCAGTATCTGAGCGACTCAGATCGAATGGGGCCGAAGTCTTTAGGGGTATTTCGGGTGTAGCCCCAAGTGTAGCGGAGTACTGGCTAGAGGCAGTGGAGCGGATTATTAACGACCTGGATTGCACCGCCGAGTAGAAACTGAAAGGGGTTGTGTCATTACTGAGAGACGAGGCGTATCAGTGGTGGCTCACTGTTCGGGAAGGTACTCAGGCTGATCGTATTACCTGCGAATTCTTTAAGACAACATTTCAAGGAAAGTATGTCAAAGCTAGCTATGTGGATGCCCGAAGGAAGGAATTCCTGAATCTGGTCCAAGGAGGTAAATCTGTGGCAGCATACGAGGCGGAATTTCTGCGTCTTAGTCGGTATGCCCGGGGAATAGTGTCGACTGATTATGAACGCTGTGTGTGTCTTGAGGACGGGTTGCGTGATGAGTTGCGGGTACAGATAGCCCCATACAAGGAGAGGAATTTTGCCACACTTGTGGAAAAAGCTAAGATAGCTGAGGAGGTTAAACACTCGGAGCGGAAAAACCGAGACAAGGATAGGGGCAGGAACAAGAGAGACTCTGGGTACTCATGTCCTACTAGAGGGTTTCAGAAAAGGCCCAGGAATGAGGAGCCAGCTCGAGTAAGAGTTCAAGCTACTACTAATTAGTTACAGCCTTGTGCAGATTGTGGGAAACTTGACTCGGGAGAATGCTGGAAGAAAACTGGTGGTTGTTTCAGATGTGGATCCAAGGACCATAGGTTTAAGGATTGCCCTCGAGAGCCCGCTTAGGCTCAGGTGGTTCGTAACAGATTTGTACAGCCAGCTGGAGGCGCTCAGCAACCGCCGAGAGGCCGTGGGCCAAGTCGAGGTGGTAATGGTGTAGGACGAGGTCAGGGTGTACCGGGTAGAGGTATCGGTAATAGGGGTAACACAGATGCGAGACAGCCAGGTTTGGTCTATGCGGTCAGACGTCGAAAGGATGATGATGCACCGATGTCATAACCGGTACGTTCTTCATATCTGATATACCTTTTACCGCTTTGATAGACATTGGATCCACCCATTCGTATGTTGCTTGTGCTGTGTCTGAAACTTTGAATATTAGATCTGAGATTATTGCTAGAGAAACAACTGTGATTAACCCTTTAGGACAGTCGGTGGTAGTAAATAAGTTGTTTAGGGATGTGCCCTTAGAAGTTCAGGGGGAAGTATTTCTGGCGGATTTGATGGAACTGCCATTCGGCGAGTTCGATCTTATTTTGGGCATGCACTGGGTGGTTAAGCATCGTGTGAACTTGGACTGTGCTGCAGAGCAGATGGTGCTAAGAACTTCAGAGGATAAGGAAGTGATGATGATAGGTGAAAGAAGAAACTATCTGTCTAAAGTGGTATTTGCTCTAAAGGCAGAAAAGTTAGTACGAAAAGGGTGTGAAGCATTCTTAGCCATTATCAGTGCTACCAAATCTAACAAATGAACTCGAAGACCATATTATTTAATATTTACAAGTCAAATGTAGTTTTTAAAATATTTTTAAAATAGTAAATTATGTTTTATAAAGATTTATTTGGTCAAGAAATCGAGGAAAAGAGGTATCGAGGTCTTGGTGTTATAAACCCAGTCATAAGTATTTTTATGAATATTTACGGAATGTCAATAAGTTTGTATTAAAATTTCGTTAGAAATTTTGACGTTTGGGTGGTTAATTAAATAAAAAGGACTAAATTGAAAAAGGTATAAAAGTTGCTAGAAGGATTAAATAAATTAATTGTCAAATGAGGAAGGACCTAAAGTGAAAAAAGCCAAAGGAGATATTTTTGGCGGCAATAGCTGCGAAAATTCAGGAAATGGGTGAAATAAGGGCAAAATTGGAAAATTGCCAAAATTAGTTAAATAAAAATGGGACCAAATTGGAATATCTAGAATTCTCTTCATTTCTCTTCATTTTCTTCAGCTGAAAAACAGCCATGGGAGAGAGTTTCAAGCTGGTTTTCATACTCAAGCTTCATATAAGTTTAATTCTTGCTTTCTCCTTAAAATTCCTATGTTTTTAGACTTTTGCAATTGGGTCCAACTTACTATGTTATTAGTTTTTTATTCTATGGCTAATTTTTAAAGTTGATGTGGATTAGTGCTGGAAGAATATGATGAATAAATATTGAATTGAAGCTTTAATTTTGTTATATGATGATTTTATCAAGTAAAATTGATGGAAATTGGTTTTAGGACCTAATTGTGAAAGAGTTGAAATTAAGGCCTAGTGTTAAAATTCTGATTTTCAAAGGTTATGAAGTAGTTTAAAATGATAGAGAAAAGTATTAAATGAGAAAATTAGCTCACTTGAGGGGTTAATTGAGCAAGGATTGAATTGTATGAAATGTGGAATTTGAGACAAAATAGAAATCAACATGTTATACTAAAGCAGTTTTGCACAGCAGCAGTTGTCTAACTTTGAAAAATCATAAAAACTGGTATAAACTGAATTAGAAGTTGAGTAAGATATATAATTAAATCTTATTGAGTCTATTTTCATATAAAAGAAACAGAGCAAGCAAAGGAAGTCTACATTTTGAGATATTTAAATTTTGGTAAGACTAGTTTAGAATAACTTTGTGAGCCCTTGTTCTTACTTTAGAAATTCACTAAAACTTGTACAAAAAGAATTATGAGTTATAATTTATATGTCTGTATTCCTTAGTGAGCCTATTTTCATTAGAAATAATCAGAAACACAATATGAAAATTGTACTATGAGATAATTGATTTTTAGTGAAGAGAGGTTAGAGCAGTAGGACTATGTAATAGGAGAGAACTTAACTAATAAACTATACTAATTGGCCACACCAAAAATTCTAGAAAACTTATGCTAAGAAGATATGTGAGTCTAGTTTCAAATAAAATTAACGGATCTTAATTTGGAGTTCTGTAGCTCAAGATAAAAATAATTTAGTGACTATGACACGGATGGACAGCTTGAATATTCACATAAGTAAATAGTGAAAATTATAGATAATGTTACTTACAAGTGTGTTGTTTATACTAAGGATGTGGATGGAGAGGAGGGGGCGGAAAAATAATAAATGAATGACTTGTGTATAAATTGATCACATGCTCGATTATAATTGATAAACGTTGAGGTAGAAATGATATAATGTTTTATTTCAAATATTTATTATGAAACTAAGATTATCGTTATGGTATAAAAATCGAATTGTAAGTTCGTGTAACTTGAATTATATTCTTAAATGCTTGAAATGTATGTTATTGATATGAATATAATTTGAATGTTCATTGTATGAAAGTTGACGAAACATTGATATATTTGATAAAAGGGGGAAGAAATCCCGATTGAATGAAAGGAAAATTTGATGGATCTCTGAAAAGGAATTGACGGTAAAAAGGATCTAGCCCAGACGGGTGATCCTATCCCAATATAGCCCTCCCGAGGAATATGTGTGAAAAGGATCTAGCCCGGACGGGTGATCCTGATATAGCCCTCCCGAAGAAAATGTGGAAAATGGATTTAGCCCGGACAGGTAATCCGAATTAGGGTCTGAATTTAGCCTGGACTGGTAATTCAGATCCAAGCTCATTAGAGCAATTGTCGTTGCAGGGGATTTAGCCTGGACTGGTAATCCCAACAATACTCTATGAGTTTATATTACAGGGGATTTAGCCTGGACTGGTAATCCCGCTGTAAGGATGAGGTTCGCAGGAGTGTGCTCTCTGAAACGAAAATGTGCGCACATGAACATGAATTGACGGACCTGGATTTGTACACTAAAGTGTACTTCTAAAAATCCATCGAAAATTCCAAGAAATTCAACGGGATAAATATGGAAAAATATCAAGGGAATGGAAATCATGGTATATGTTATGTGATATAAGGAAATACGAGTTGATGAGACATGAACGTAGAACTTGGTTGACGAATGAGTTCATTTGTGATTATATATTTGTACATCCTTGAGTCTATTATCTGTATGAATTGGTATTCCAAATGAATTAATGAGAAGAGTTCTAATATGAAATAATCTTAATTCTAAATGAAATATTATGAAAACGTATTTGAAATACATTGGTATGTCTTGTATATGTTATTTGAGTTCATAATATGCAAAGTAATGTATGTGGAAATATGAGATAATGATACTTGTACATGGAATTTATTGGTGGATATGTACATCCAAATTTATATGATAGATTGTAGTGAACATTGAAATTGGGCTCAATAAGTGATTTGTCAATTTAAATTGTGATTGGCAGGAAGGGTTAGTGAATTGCATGTTTATGAATTGTTACATGTATTTGTTGAAATACGAGGAAATGATGGTAATTGATACATGGAAATATGAGACTATGATATATATAAAAACATGACATATGTTTGATAAATGTGTTCATTCATAATTATGGAATGGTGCATCTCAAGTGCACTATATGTGTAAAGAAACTTTTACAGTCAATTTCGGTATTTGAGCGATAAATGGCTTAAATTGTCTGTGAGTATTCCGTACTCCTCGGTAATGGCTCATACTTTATTCCAACAATGGATACGAGTAGGGGGTGTTACATTTAGAAAGTTTTCAGACGTCTTTCCCGAGGAGCTTCCAGGATTGCCTCCGGATCGGAAAGTGGAATTTGGTATTGAGCTGTTGCCAGGAACGGCCCCGGTGTCTATTGCTCCTTATAGAATGGCGCCAAAGGAGCTAGTGGAGCTTAAAGCTCAAATTCAGGAGTTGTTGGATCGCGGGTTTATTCGACCAAGTGTATCACCATGGGGGAGCGCCAGTCTTGTTCGTTAAGAAAAAGGACGGGTCGGTGCGTATGTGCATCGATTATAGACAGTTGAACAAGTTGACAATCAAGAACAAGTATTCGTTACCGAGGATCGATGATCTGTTCGATCAGCTGCGATGAGCTTCGGTTTTCTCGATGATAGACTTGAGATCGGGGTATCACCAGTTAAAAGTCAAGGAGGCGGATATTCATAAGACTGCGTTTCGAACTCGTTATGGACATTACGAGTTCTTAGTGATGCCGTTCGGGTTGACTAATACACCAGCTGCATTTATGGACATGATGAACCGGGTCTTCCAACCCTATCTAGACCGGTTTGTGGTGGTGTTCATAGATGACATCTTGGTGTACTCAAAGACTGAAGAAGAGCATGATTTGCATCTACAAGTTGTATTACAAATACTAAGGGAGAAGCAGCTGTATGCCAAATTCACTAAGTGTGAATTTTGGCTGAGGGAAGTGACCTTTTTGGGGCATGTTGTGTCTGCCGAGGGAATTAGAGTTGATCCCCGGAAGGTCGAGGCTGTGTTGGACTGGAAGCCACCGAAGTCAGTGCTGAAATTCGGAGTTTTCTAGGTTTGGCTGGGTATTACAGGCATTTTGTTGAGGGGTTTTCATTGATTGCTGCACCCCTAACTAAGCTGTTGCGTAAGGGAGTACCGTTTGTGTGGTCAGATAAGAAGCAAGAGAGCTTTGAGAAATTGAAGAAAATTTTGACAGAAGTGCTAGTATTGATTCAGCCTGAAGCTGGTAAGGAGTTTATTGTTTATTGTGATGCATCACACACTAGCTTGGGATGTGTGTTGATGCAAGGGGAAAAGTGGTGGCTTATGCATCTCGTCAATTAAGGCCATATGAGATAAATTATCCCACTCATGATTTGGAGTTAGCTGCAGTGGTGTTTGCTCTGAAGATTTGGAGACACTATCTGTACGGGGAGAAGTCAATTATCTATACGGACCATAAGAGTCTGAAGTACCTCCTTACCCAGAAGGAGTTGAACTTAAGACAGCAGAGGTGGATAGAATTGTTGAAGGATTATGACTTCTCAATCGAGTATCACCCAAGTAAAGCTAACGTAGTGGCAGATGCGTTGAGTCGTAAGGTGATATCGGATTTGAGAGCGATGTTCGCTCATCTCAGCCTTTATGAAGATGGTAGCTTTTTAGCTGAACTTCAGGTGAAGCCTACGTGGGTAAGTCAGATTAAGGAAAAGCAGTTGTTAGATGAAGTGTTGGGTTCTTGACTTCAGCAAGTGGAAAGTGGTGAGATAGGGGATTTTGGATTAAATAGTGATGGAGTATTGTGTTTGGAAGAGTTTGTATGCCCAGGGATTCGAAATTGAGACAAATGATTCTGCATGAGGCACATAGTAGCCCATATGCTATGCATCCTGGGGGAAATAAGATGTACCGAGACCTCCGTGAGCAGTATTGGTGGCCAGGGTTGAAACGGGAGGTTACTGATTTCGTGAGCAAGTGCTTGACATGTCAGCAGGTGAAGGTGGAACATCAACTGCCTTTGGGGTTGCTACAACAGGTGAAAATCCCACTATGGAAATGGGAAAAGATAACAATGGACTTTGTTAATGGGTTACCTTTAACGCCTACTAAGAAAGATTCAGTATGGGTTATAGTGGATCGGTTAACGAAGACTGCTCATTTCTTGCCTGTTTGTATGGATTATTCGTTGCAGAAGTTGGCCAAGTTGTATGTTGCAGAGATTGTGAGGTTGCATGGGGTACCGATGTCTATTATATCAGATAGGGATCCTAGGTTTACATCACGGTTTTGGAAGGCTTTACATGAAGCTTTGGGAACAAGACTAAATTTTAGCACGGCGTTTCATCCGCAGACAGATGGTCAGTCGGAGAGAGTAATCCAGATTCTAGAAGATATGTTAAGAGGTGTGTGATCGACTTCAGGGGTAGTTGGGAATATTTTCTACCGTTGGCAGAGTTTGCGTACAACAACAGCTACCAATCCAGTATCCAAATGGCACCCTACAAGGCGTTGTATGGTCGTAGGTGTCGTACTCCTACTTGCTGGACTGAGCTGGGAGAGCGACAGTTATTGGGTCCTGAGTTGATCTCAGAGACGGAGGAAAAAGTTAAGGTAATTCGGGCACGGTTAAAAGAAGCTTCGGACAGAAAGAAATCATATGCAGACCTGAAGCGTAAGGATATAGAGTTTGCGGTGGGAGATGAGGTCTTTTTGAAGCTCTCACCTTGGAAAAAGATCTTAAGGTTTGGGCGAAAAGGCAAGTTGAGCCCTAGGTTCATCGGACCTTACCGTGTACTGAAGCATGTTGGGCCAGTGGCTTATCAGCTTGAGTTACCTCCGGAGTTAAGTCAGATACATAGCGTATTCCATGTCTCGATGTTAAGGCGTTATCGTTCGGATCCGTCTCATGTTGTGCCAGTGGAGGAAGTTGAGATAAGACCTGACTTTTCTTTTGAAGAGGAGTCAGTGCAGATCTTAGATTGGGATATTAAGGTACTAAGAAGGAAGTCGGTTCCGTTAGTCAAAGTATTATGGCATAATCACGAGACAGAGGAAGCTACATGGGAGCCAGAGGACATGATCCGGTAACAATATCCTCATCTCTTTTAATCAAGTAAATTTCGAGGCCGAAACTTATTTAAAGGGGTAGAATTGTAACATCCTGAAATTCAGAATTTTATGTTTTGAAGTATATTATGTGATAGGCTAGTTAAATGTTAATTGTGTATGTTTAGGGGTCCTAAGAAGGCTCGGGGTTGAGTTGGGCCTTAGCAAAATTTTTGTGTTTAAGGACTTTAAGGAGAGAAGGTAAGTGGCATCAATGCTTAAGGAAATAAGAGTGTATTTTGCTAGCATAAGTGAAGCACATGGTGGAGTGGTGTGGTGTCAAGTGCAGAGCATGGAGGGAAGGAGTTCGAATCCCACCTATTGCAAATTTTTTTGGATTTATTAAGTGCTTTCTTTCCAAGTGTCGGCCATGGTTCTAAATATGGTAAGGGAGACTTTTTATTGATGGAAAGATGGCTAAGAAAATAAGGTAAGAATGAGTGTAAGGAAAGAAGTAAAGGAAAGGAGTAAGAAGGGGGATATGTTGGCCGAATATTTGGAAGGTGCTTGGGATAGAATTTTGGTTAACACTCATCTTTTTGGTAAAGATGATACACGGTTTTGGGAGGGGGTCTTGTAGCTGAATTTTGCAATAGTCTTTTGGCAAAATTTGGTGCTTGTAAGGCTTATTTTCTTTTAGCATTTTGGTGTTCTCTTTTTCCAATTCTTTCCCTTTGCTTGCCGAAATTCTAAAGCCATTTGTTCACCTTATTTTCTCTTGTTTTGGCCGAAACACTCTAGCCATTGTTCATCTTGTTCCCTTGTTGTGCCGTAACCCTCAATCCATCCTTATTCATTCTTCCTTTGGTGCCGAAACACTCACCTCATTTTTGATCATCTTCTCATTGGTGATAGTCGAACTCCCTAACACTTTTTCTCCATCTCTTTTTCTCTTTTCTCACCATTTCTTTTATTTTCTCTCTTTTTCATTTGTCAATAATATTTGAAGGCCGAACCTTCCTTTTCCTTTTCTCTCCATTAACCGAATTGGTAAGTGATTCCATTCTACTCTTTTCATTTTCTTTTTCCCTAGCCGAGTGTATGTCTATTAACATTCGGATCTTTCACTTTCTTATAAACCGAAATACCATTCTCTCTTAATCCCTCATATCTTGATCATCTTCCTATTGTAGTGTTATTGTGGGAAAGCCAAATCATATATTCTTGTCTCATCCGTAGCCATAAGTCAATCGGTGGAAATCGGATTCATCATCGTTAAGGTAAGGAGCTTCTTTTTGGATTTATCGTTATATCTCTACTCGGCTATGTTGCAAATCAGATCAAAGTTTCGACTAATCAATTATTTTATTTTAGGGACGAAATCACTCGATATTCTCTACTTGATAATCCTTCGGAAATAGTGGTAAGCCGAAACCTCTCCTTAGATAAATACTTCACTCATCATTGTATTTTTCTAACTGAGACTTTTTCAATAGAGGCAAGTAGTAACGATTTGAAAGGAAAAGCGATTGGAGAACACAAAAGGAGTGGATTTGCAATTCCTACTCCTAAGTTCAAACGAAGGGCGGTATCGACAGTTCGGGATTTTCCACCGGGTTGTGGACCATCACCCGGTGAGAATAGACAAATTGTGGTCGTTCACGATACTAAGGGTAAGTATTTTATTAGATCGTTAGATTTAGATATTTGGATTAAGAAAAACCTCGTTTGTTGGTTAATCTAGTGTAATGGTGTTTTAGGTGCCGAAGATCAAGAAGGTTTAGTCCTTATCGTAATTAGATGTGTAATCTCACACCGAAATCCTGTAAATCTATGATTTATCATCATGTTAGAAAAACCGTTCGAAGTTACTTAAGAACTTAATAACGGTAAAATAATATGAATCGAGTGATTTACTTAAACATCGTTAATACTAAGATTTGTCCAAAAATTAGGGTTAATTTATAAAATTACGAAAATACCCTCAATAGGCCATTTTTATCAAAATGCTTTAACGGGTCGAATTGCTTAAATTCCTTTAAAAATGTTGATTTACCAAAATGCCCCTATGGGTCGATTTATGGAAATGCCCCTATGGGCTAATTTGCTAGAATGCCTTAGTGGGTCGAATTAGTATTGCTTTAATGGGCCGAATATCTGAATTATTTCATTAGATTAATGGTTATTATATATGTGGATATTTTATTATGTATGTTGCATTTCCACATTTTGCATGGGGTGGGAAAAAATGTATGGAGAGCAATGTAGCCTGGTGGCATTGCCACAAAATGTTCATTATTATGCTTACTTATGATTTCGGTGGCATGGCCACAATAAAAATTTATGATAGCAGCTTGACTGCAAAAATCGGTGTGAGCCGGGGGGTGGGTTGACTTGATCCCCACAGGTGTGATTGGTTGGTCGGGGGTGTGATGGATGGATGGGTTGGGATACATTCATTGCATACATTTACTTTATTTAAATATTGTTATGTAAATGGGCTTCGGTCCAAGATTATGCTATACGGGTTCAGGCCCAGTGGATGACGGTAAGGGGATTATGCACTGAGTTCTAGTAACTCACCCATTTTCCTTAATCCTTACAGGTAATGCTCAGTGACGAGGACTTGGGGCCATGGATGACTCGGTGGAGGCCATACTTTTGGAATAATGTTTTCGAACATTAGTAAACTTCTTTTCCGTTTTATTTCGTTACTTTTACTATTTTGGGTTTTAAAGTTGTAATAAGGCCTCTGGGATAAGTTTTATTTTGCTTTATGTTTAGACGTACTTAATATCTTCCTTTAATTGTTTTAAATGGGGATTTTCTAAAATCATAATCAATGGTTTTCCAAAATTGATTAACAAATGGATTTTATAACAAAATATATATAAATAATTTAACTCGGATTTTCTTTCGAATTATCAACATTATTTTTAAAAGTCACGATTTTAAAATATCACGAATTTGAATATCGATTCTTCCATTAACCTCTCGAGACTAGTAGTATTTTTATCGAATATTTCTAATCAAACTTGTTTTCTTCAACCAAATAGCACCTATTTTAGTACGAATTACAAGTTCTTTATACATTTACTTCATGTGACATGTTAGATCCGGTCGTAACGCTTGGGCCAAGTTTGGGGTGTTACATATTATATTTTTTATTGTTGTAATTAACATAAAATAATATTTCTTATTTTAATTATTGAATATAATTAAAATACATTAACTCTTCAATTCAAACATTATAATGGAGAATTTTCATATCATAATTAAAGTATTTTTAACACATTCAACATACAATATAGTTTTACTATATGTAATTAATGCAGAATAACATTATTCAAAACAATAGCTGATTAACATGATTAACTCTAATATATAGATTAAGTGATAATTAAGATGTTGATAATTCTGTTCAAGTAATAACTCTATTTTACATCAATAAAATTAACACAACTTTTTTTTTTCCTTCAAAGCTTTTGAACTAATAACTGTTATTTAAATTATAATTATCACAACATTTTTTCTTGAAGATCTATTTAAGTAATAACTCTATTTTAAAATCAGTACAATATTTTTTTAACTAATAATTATAAATTGAATTATAATATTTTTAAATGTGTAATAATTACCACAACTTCTATTTTACTTCAACCTTTTTTATTTTAAAATGTGAATTTAAGTTTTTTTCAAATTCGTGCTTATATATATTGTAGATTATAATTCAATTTACAATTCTTGGTTAAAAAATGTGGTACTAATTTTAAAATTAAAGTTATTACTTGAATAGAAATCTAAGCATAAAATATAGGGAAAGCGTTGTGATAACGATAATTTTAATTTTAATTAGACTAGTAGTTCAAACATCCAAGAGTATAAAGTCAGTGAGGTACAAATGAATAGTTTTGCAAAAACAAAAATAAGAAATATGAAGTTTTTCTCAAAATCCTGACTTTAATTATGAGAATATATAATATTCTTTTGTTGTGTATGTAATAACCTTTAAATAATTTATTCGCCTGACAGATCATGAAAGATTTGATAAACATCTTGTAACATCCCCAAACCCGGCCCATTCACTATGACCGAATCTGGTTATGTTAGTGCGGAAAAGTCGGTGGAAAATCTATTTAACTTAGAAAAATTTAAAACTTGCTAACTTTTGAAAAATCCATGTTTATTTAAACTTATGATTAAAACTTTGTTATTAAAATATACTCATACTAAAAGATTAATATATACAAGCCAAATTGAATAGGTAGGTTGGAAAAATATAATCATCTTCACATAGTGTTTCAAATTCTTCAAACCATAATAAATACTAATAAAATAATTACAAAAAACAAATAAGAGTCAAAAGGCCTTTATTACATATTCTATTTAAAACCAAATACTTAAAGTAAGCCTAAAACGTTTAATCCCTTCTTCTGCATGGGCCACCATGTGTCCTCTCCGATCCCGGTCCAAACTACGTGTCACCTAAAATGTTAGAAAAAATAATAGGGTGAGTCTTAATGACTCAGTGCATAATCACAACACAGATTTCTCGCGCATGGGCTTGGCCCCATACCAAACAATTCACATAGCAAGTCATGCCCATTTGCATCTTAGCCCAACCCATTGTCCAACCGAACACCAACCTTAGCAGACTCCCTGCCTAAGGCCGTGGCTAACCCACCGATCACATCGTGATCCAAAACGTCTTACCTTGGCAAGCTCGCTGCTCAAGGCAGTGGCTGAGCCACCGATCAACCCAAGTGATCACAATATCGCAATCTGCCTACGGTGATGCACATAGCAATCAACCGCCGAGACGGGCACCTAGCCAACATCTCCCTTGAGGTAGCACAAAGCTAACCATCAAGCGCTAATGTAGCCGGAGCTATCATTAGACCACGTACACCTTGTGTACACTTCCTCCTTCATCGAATCAAACCCAACCTCATGCAATTATGCAGATGTTACATGTTAAATCATCATATCACACAAGTATATAAATATATATACATACATAAATACATCATAAATAATCTTACCATCACCAGTTCTCATCACTTAAGCCATTATACATAGTTTTAAACGTTAGCAATCAAACCGAGGAATTGTGCGATGATTACGCACCTTAATAGCACAAACGATCCAATCCCGAAGTGCTGCTTGACTAACTCTCTCCGAAACACCACCTCCTTCTTACCGAGTTCGGTTGCGGAAGCTTGACTGAATACTACAAATCCCCAAAGTGCCTTCACTAACTGATTGCACACCAAGGCCCGAAGAGATCTACTTCCAATATTTGGTAACATTAAGTTTAAATAAAAGAAAGTGATTTTGGCACAGAGGTAAGGTGTAGGTTCGGCTTTGCAAAACTAGAAGACAAAGAAGTGGGTGCTAGGGTGCTTCAAAAGGTGTTGCGGCAATCAGAGAAATGAGGAGAGTTTATGGTCTAGCAAAGAGTGAAATGGATAAGAAAAATGGAAGGAGAAAGGGACTTGAAGTTTCGGCTCAGATAATTAAGTGAGAGAGAGAGGCGTTTTGGTGTGGTTGAGGTATGAGGAGGAAATGAAAATGGAGGCTAAAAGGAAAGGCTAAAAAGTGGCAAGGGAGAGAAAGCCAAAAAGATGAATGGAATGAACACCTCCCCCCCCTATTTATACTAGAAGGCCAAGCTCCAACCCCCCAAAAATAATCCTCAAAACTCTCCTAAAATACCTCCCTTCCACCCATTCAAAAACTTTGAAAAAGTCAAACCTATCTAGCCAAATTCAAAAAAAAGATGACCAAGTCTTCTCCACCTTTTAAGCCTTTCAAAACCGTCCATCCACCCCACCAAGATGACGCAAAAACAATGCCCATCTGCTGCTCTTGCGAATCGAACCTGAGCCCCTTCCCCCCTGCAAATGGCGTCACACCCACAAGGCCTTAGTGGCGCCTATCCTGCCACTCCACCAGCTCCTTTCTTGTGACATAAACTCCCAAATAATTCTCTTAAGACACCCCTCGCCAAGCTCCCCTTTTAACCCCTAAAACTAAAAATTTTCCAAAGCGTTCCCCCACTACCTAGGGTTCTCCGGACCCCTAAAACTTACCCAACCACACCCTAAAGTGTGCCAACACCCGAGCTAAGCACCAAAAAAAAAACCAACCCCTAAAACCAGGGTGTTACAATTCTACCCTCCTTAAAATAATTTCGTCCTCGAAATTACTTAGCTAACGAACATCTGCACAACCTATCTTACCACCTTCTTATGCTGCGCAACTCTGATCTTAAAGAGCTAACATACTTCTAGGCACAGGTTCTAAGTTCATACTCAAAGTTCCAACTACTTTACGAGCAACAGATCAAACAATCACCAAAGCGAACAAAACAACAAAGAGTATTCCAGACTTAAGGAACTTACCAGTTGACACGCCAGGCACATCATTATCCTCTCTCCGGCGAACCGCATAAACCAGACCTGGCTGCCTTGCCTCAGTGCCACCATTACCGCGGTCTACTGCTCCCCGACCTCGGCCGGAACCATTTCCTCCATGGTTCGAACCACGACCTCTCGTCGCTTGCTGACCACCTCTGCCTGGTTGCACATAACTTTGACCTTCTGTCCGAGTCCTATTCGGATTCTGGGGACAATCCTTAATCAGATGAGTCTTGGACTTACATCTGAAGCACTCCCGAACTCGATTCCAGCACCCGCCAATATGATACCTTCCGCACTGCGCACACAGATGATCTGGATTTCCGGCGACCGGCTTAGCAATATGAACAGGAGTCTCAACCCTCGGTCTTTTCTGGACCCTCTCAACCCCTTCTGGCGATCCCACACTTCTCTTATCCAGGTTCCTTTCCCTATTGAGCCTCTCAGCCTTCTTGACCTCCTCAGCTATTCGAGCTTTCTCCACTAAAACGGCGAAGTCTCTTTCCTGATGCGGGGCAATCAAAACTCGCAGCTCATCCCGTAGCCCATCTTCAAATCTGACGCATCTCTCATAATCAGTTGCCACGATGCCCCGAGCATACCGGCTCAAGCGCAGGAACTCAGCTTCGTACTCCGCTATCGACTTGCTACCTTGCACCAAGTTAAGGAACGCCTTCCTCTGAGCATCAACATAGCTTGCTCCGACATACTTCCCTTCAAACTTGATCTTAAAGTAACCCCAATCCACTCGATCCGTAGGGGTACTTTCCTTAACCGTGAGCCACCACTGGTAGGCCTCATCCCGTAGCAACGAAACAACTCCCTTAAGCTTTTCCTCAGCAGTTAAGTCTAAGTCGTCCATAATTCTTTCAACAGCCTCAAGCCAGTACTCTGCCACATTTGGAGCTACCCCAGACACTCCTCTGAAAACCTCAGCTCCATTCGCCCTAAGCCTTTCGGGCACTGACTTCCGATTCTTATTGCCCACATTGGCTCCTGCCACTCGTTCGAGCACTCGCAGCACAGCTTGTGACACTGCGTCGTCTCCTCCAGTCTGATCCTGCTATTCAACCTCAACAGCTGGTGGCGGAGCATCGCTTTCTGACCCATGGCGTGACCCAACCGGTTCCGATACTGACATCCTGCCTCTGCCACGTCCACGAGTATTGCGACCACGCCCCCTAGAGCTCATATCTAGCGCCTCGACTTAGTCTGTTTAGAAAGTTTTATGCATTAGAAATTCTTGTTTCACTGTTTTATCCACGAGCAATTTTATGGAAAGGAGTTTCTGAGAGTAGTTCTTTCGAGCAATCAAAGTTTCATTCCCTACCCAGGGGTAATTTCGTCTTTTTCCTATAGGGGTATATCGGTAATAACTCTGGGTCAATTTTTGAAATTAGTTTTCCAACTTAAAGATATTTCAAAATTCACAAAATCTCAGGGTCATCTTGAAAATTTTGTTCAAACCGGAGGTATCGCAAAAATTTCAAAAATCAGGGTTATTTTTGTAATTTTTTTGAAATCATGGGCATTTTCGTAAATTCTCAAAATCGAGATATCACAATATTTCACAAAATAAGATTTTCTGATATTTAGTAAAATAGGAATATTTCAGTAAAGATCGAGAGAAATTTGAGAACTTAGTACCGAGGGCATTTCGGTAATTTTATCAACCAGGGGTATTTTCGTAAATTTTCGCAACCAAAGTATCTTAATTTTGAAAACTCGAGATTTTGGTATTTTACCAAGTAAAAAGCATTTTATCAAAAATTGAGGGTAAAACGGTAATTTTATAACACAGGGGCATTTTTGTAATTTTGCCACTAGGGTATTTTGGTAATTTTATAAATTGAGAAAACATCTTTCAAAATCTGATTTAGAGTTTTACAAACAAAAGGGGTAAAGTTAAAATTTTAAAACAGAAGGTTTAAAAAAACAGCAAGGCTATTTCCCTTTCGGGTTTTAATAACTGGTTTAGCCTATGAGCAAGTCCTCTTGGTTAAGGTGAACCATAGCTACGCACCAGGTAGGATTCAAGTAAAGAGGAGGTGAGTCGCTAGGACTGCTTAAATACCAAGCTCTTACTGAATGCCACTCCTAGACATGCGTACAGTGGTTACCACACCTTAACTCGGCGACTTACTTCACAGGTTTGTTTATTAGGCACTTTAAATCTTATGCACGTGTTTGAGTAGTCTAGTCCTAGGGTCCAACAGATCCTATTATTCTATTCTACGAGCCCAAACTAAGCCCAAATCAATTCATACAAACAGATCACTTCAAGAGAGTCCGAAGTACTTACCTGGTGGACTTCGGGTCGGAGGTACAGGTGCCATGCCAGAATAACCTGAAAACTTTTTATAAAAGCCCACATTTTGAAAAGCCCATTTTGGAAACATTTTTGGGCCCAAAACCCTCAAAGCCGAGTTTTGAACCGGGCTCTGATACCAAACTGTAACATCCCCAAACCCGGCCCATTCACTACGACCGAATCTGGTTATGTTAGTGCGGAAAAGTCGGTGGAAAATCTATTTAACTTAGAAAAATTTAAAACTTGCTAACTTTTGAAAAATCCATGTTTATTTAAACTTATGATTAAAACTTTGTTATTAAAATATACTCATACTAAAAGATTAATATATACAAGCCAAATTGAATAGGTAGGTTGGAAAAATATAATCATCTTCACATAGTGTTTCAAATTCTTCAAACCATAATAAATACTAATAAATAATTACAAAAAAACAAATAAGAGTCAAAAGGCCTTTATTACATATTCTATTTAAAACCAAATACTTAAAGTAAGCCTAAAACGTTTAATCCCTTCTTCTGCATGGGCCACCATGTGTCCTCTCCGATCCCGGTCCAAACTACGTGTCACCTGAAATGTTAGAAAAAATAATAGGGTGAGTCTTAATGACTCAGTGCATAATCACAACACAGATTTCTCGCGTATGGGCTTGGCCCCATACCAAACAATTCACATAGCAAGTCATGCCCATGTGCATCTCAGCCCAACCCATTGTCCAACCGAACACCAACCTTAGCAGACTCCCTGCCTAAGGCCGTGGCTAACCCACCGATCACATCGTGATCCAAAACGTCTTACCTTGGCAAGCTCGCTGCTCAAGGCCGTGGCTGAGCCACCGATCAACCCAAGTGATCACAATATCGCAATCTGCCTACGGTGATGCACATAGCAATCAACCGCCGAGACGGGCACCTAGCCAACATCTCCCTTGAGGTAGCACAAAGCTAACCATCAAGCGCTAATGTAGCCGGAGCTATCATTAGACCACGTACACCTTGTGTACACTTCCTCCTTCATCGAATCAAACCCAACCTCATGCAATTATGCAGATGTTACATGTTAAATCATCATATCACACAAGTATATAAATATATATACATACATAAATACATCATAAATAATCTTACCATCACCAGTTCTCATCACTTAAGCCATTATACATAGTTTTAAACGTTAGCAATCAAACAGAGGAATTGTGCGATGATTACGCACCTTAATAGCACAAACGATCCAATCCCGAAGTGTTGCTTGACTAACTCTCTCCGAAACACCACCTCCTTCTTACCGAGTTCGGTTGCGGAAGCTTGACTGAATACTACAAATCCCCAAAGTGCCTTCACTAACTGATTGCACACCAAGGCCCGAAGAGATCTACTTCCAATATTTGGTAACGTTAAGTTTAAATAAAAGAAAGTGATTTTGGCACAGAGGTAAGGTGTAGGTTCGGCTTTGCAAAACTAGAAGACAAAGAAGTGGGTGCTAGGGTGCTTCAAAAGGTGTTGCGGCAATCAGAGAAATGAGGAGAGTTTATGGTCTAGCAACGAGTGAAATGGATAAGAAAAATGGAAGGAGAAAGGGACTTGAAGTTTCGGCTCAGATGAATAAGTGAGAGAGAGAGGCGTTTTGGTGTGGTTGAGGTATGAGGAGGAAATGAAAATGGAGGCTAAAAGGTAAGGCTAAAAAGTGGCAAGGGAGAGAAAGCCAAAAAGATGAATGGAATGAACACCTCCCCCCCCTATTTATACTAGAAGGCCAAGCTCCAACCCCCCAAAAATAATCCTCAAAACTCTCCTGAAATACATCCCTTCCACCCATTCAAAAACTTTGAAAAAGTCAAACCTATCTAGCCAAATTCAAAAAAAAGATGACCAAGTCTTCTCCACCTTTTAAGCCTTTCAAAACCGTCCATCCACCCCACCAAGATGACGCAAAAACAATGCCCATCTGCTGCTCTTGCGAATCGAACCTGAGCCCCTTCCCCCTGCAAATGGTGTCACACCCACAAGGCCTTAGTGGCGCCTATCCTGCCACTCCACCAGCTCCTTTCTTGTGACATAAACTCCCAAATAATTCTCTTAAGACACCCCTCGCCAAGCTCCCCTTTTAACCCCTAAAACTAAAAATTTTCCAAAGCGTTCCCCCACTACCTAGGGTTCTCCGGACCCCTAAAACTTACCCAACCACACCCTAAAGTGTGCCAACACCCGAGCTAAGCACCAAAAAAAAACCAACCCCTAAAACCAGGGTGTTACACATCTTATGATTGTTGTTAAAACTTTTATATGAATTACAATATAGTGAAGTTTATATTAAAGTTTGGCTAAAGTACCAAAATAGTCACTTTTGTTTATCTTTAGTTACGTTTTAGTCACTTATGTTTGAAATATTACATTTTAGTCACTTATGTTATCGCGTTGTAACATTTTAGTCACTGAGCCGTTAATTGTCGTTAACAGTGTAACGGTAACCTGACGTGGCACGTTAAATCATCATTTCAATTAAATATTTTATGTTAATTTATACAATTGCTCCCCATATTTTTTCGCTTTGAGCAATTTAATTTTTTTTCTTTTATGTTCTTCAACTTTCCTTTTTTTCCCTTTATTTTCCATTTTCTTTTGCTTCTCCCTCTGTTTCCCCCCTCAAGTTCTGATGCTCTTCATGTAAAAGAATTTCTGCATGGTCACTCTCAGCAGTCAACAACTCTATGGCATGCGCAACCATCCTAATGAAAAGAAAACACACACACAAAAAAAAAATACAAACACACACATATATATATCTCAAAAGAATGTACAAGAAAATCCAAGCTCTAATTTCATGATAAGCTCTTATAGTTGTCAGAACAAAAATGTATTGAAATAGCACCCCATATAAGGCTCCAAAATTGCACTACTAACAAACAGAAATATATGAAGATGGAAATATGACAGCTCACCAAGGACCAAATCCATTCAAGCATTCTGCTAATACAACCTGAGAAATACCCAAGGCACAATTTAATTTAAGGATAAGGAATGAAAAGGAGAATTAATAAAGAATGCAAATTGATATTAAATACCCATACGCCACCTCAGTATTTTCCTCAAGAATTCTAATTATAAGCCCCATCAACCTATGTACAGAAGCCATTGGTGTCAATTGAATGCTTTTCTGTGCCAAGTTGTACATGCTTTCTAACCCCTAACACAAGAAAAGAAATCAAGTGATTATTTCAAAGTCCAGCTATCATGCATAAACTATCAACAAAGCGATATATGTTACACATGGAAGGTACATACCACTGTTAATGGCCTCATGTATAGCAAGTGAGAAATATACAACTTTATCCAATTATATGTTGCAGAGCAGAGACTATTAGCACTACCCAACATTATTTGTATCATACTTCTCAAGCCCTCTCGAGTTTGCTGGTGAGCACACTTAAACCAGAATGCACTTCAATCCAACTTATTTATCTAACCTCGCCACTTCTCCCATGCCTATGCAAGAGAAAAGCTCAAATTACTTATCTATGGTGGTAGTGGGTCTTGAAGCAGAATGAAAGAAAAAACAATGTTAAAAGAAATGGAAAAGGGAGGAAAACTGAGGGAGAAGCAGAAAAGAATGGAAAATAAAGAAAGAATAAATTTTAAAAAAAAACATAAAAGGAAAAAAAATTAAATTACGCAAAACGAAAAAATATAGGGACCAATTGTATAAATTTGTAATACCCTATACCTGACCTAATCGCTGAGCCCGAGTAACAGGACGCTACACCACCGTCACAACATCACATATTACATAACGTCTCATTAGCATGTGAACATCATCAAATTTGAACATTTATAGAGATTCCAAACCAAGAATACCCTAGACGACGTTAAGTTATGCCAAATACACATAAAAACGAGCCCATAACAAATTAGAAACATGCTTTAAGACCACTTAACAAAAATTACCAAAAGATCACGTAGGTATCGATACTAATTCAATAGTATTGATATTTCTCATAGATGATGTCGATACCAATCAGAAAATCGACACCAAACCAGCATTATGTTTTCCTGCAAAAATTAAAGCTCAGCAATTATCGATACCCTATCAAAAGTATCGGTATTATTACCTCGAGTATCAATACTCGAGAAATGGTATCAATACCAAAATGAGCTACTGTTTTCCTACATATTCGAATTAGCTCAGAAATATTGATACTCATGCCCAATTATCGATACCTCTGTACTCAACAGCAAATATTATACCAAAACAAGGCAATTAACACAATTAAGCACATATCATATCAACAAGTTCATAAAACCTCAACAATCATCAATAAAATGTCCATATTTGCAGTTTAATGAATCGTCAACAAACTAAACCATGTAAACTAATAATTGATGGCATACATCCATAATTTCTATGAGTAATGAAATCATGCAAACATCCAAAAATATCATGGCAATAATCAACCACAAGCCTACCATATTGGCTTATTCCCCCAGTCAAAATAATAGCAATAATATCACCTACTCAATCACTAAGCCTGACTTGGATCACTTCCTTGGAATTTTTGCACTGCTCACACTGCAAACACTAAATATCTGCAATGGATAGAGAGGTGAGCTTAAACAAACTTAATGAATGTCGGAGTAACCACAAAGTATACACAATATCAAAGGTTAAACAAGAGCATACTGCAACGCGTTCGCAACCATATTCTAACCAAGTCACGATAATAAATTCTCATTTCATTAAATCATAAAACTATCATATACTCTCATGTACAACCACACTTAACTTATATACAAATAGTTCATTTTACAATAATTCAGTAAGACTAAAAAATGTATACATGCTTTAATAACTCACAAGTCTAGCTTATATATTCATATGCATTCACAAGTTAAATGAAAACGACCTACCATAATAACATACGTAATTTACTATGAGAACAAACTAACATTTTCATGAAACTTAAATCGACTCATTTAGAATATATTTTTACCTACTTATGCATCCATCTCACATCGTATTATTCCAATAAATATTGATCACATTAAACAATAATTTGACACTTGAGGCTATGAAACATAAAAGTGGGATCTATCACCACACATCAGATACACGGATCTCCAACACACCAAATGACTCGTAGAGTCGAACATATCCCAAAAGCATAGCATTTAGCTAAAACTCTCCAACACACCAACATATCCTGGTGAATGGAGCTTGGCTCACATTCCCTTATCTCTCCAAACTGTCTTGGGACTTCAATGCCCAAATCACAAAACACAAGGGTGACTCACAATCCTATGGCATACCAACTATATCCAATGGTTTCAAGAAATCACAAGGCCAAAATATCCACAATTACACAATTTTAATTGCTTGTTTAATGCACATCATCTCTGTTCATATTCATCAATTTACATCATAATCTCATACACAATGTGCACTTATTGGATTCACATTTAATTGCACTTTAAGTGCCACAATAATGCTCGTTGAGCTATCATTTATCAAATATGACATGTGTGTATTAAAAGCAGTACATCGTATATCACATATAAGTATTTTCACATATTACATGTCATAATAGTATCACATTCCACAATTTAACACATATGTACTTACCGATTTCTACACACTTTCATTGCACATTTATTTCTCTAACACATCATCACTCTCATTCGGCATGTTTAATATGCCCACAACTAACACATTCACAAGAGTTATCACAATATATTTCACATGTCATATTATCACAACTTAATATTCAATGTTCATCACACAATCACACACTTTGCAAATTAAGTGAAGGGTATAAGAAAGCTTAAACTTGGAACCTAGAGTAGAGGTTTAGGCTACTCCTAAGCTCCCAATTAACATTATGAATCGTGTCTACTAGCAACGATTCCAAACACTCACCGATCACGCTTTTGCCTAATTACCGAAAGCTTAAACTAGCTTTTTCTTGCCTTTCACTTTACTCTTTGAAGGTCCAAGTGATTCCAGAACTTCACCAAAATAAATCACACCATAATCACAATCAACATCT
The DNA here is from genome assembly GCA_005393395.2 of Gossypium australe. Classification (NCBI taxonomy): domain Eukaryota; kingdom Viridiplantae; phylum Streptophyta; class Magnoliopsida; order Malvales; family Malvaceae; genus Gossypium; species Gossypium australe. The sequence goes on from CM016615.1 coordinate 91,004,745, forward strand.
ATCCAAAGACTCATCAAAACCAACTACAAACATAGGCCTAAGCTAAATCCTCATGAAATTGAAATTTTCGACTAACAAACTTAAAACTCAAATATCTTAATCTTTACTCATTCTCATTCCCTATGATTGATTCCAATCATCTAATTATACATCTAAGAACAATTTTCAACCTTCAAACTACTCTAAACTACACATATTCATGGATCCAAAATTTCGACATACAATGACAATTGTTACAAAAATTCATTAAAACGTTGGAATTCTTTAACGAAACTTTAATGAATATTTAGTAACCTTCTAATCACATCAAAACTAATAGAAAAACACTTTGAAGCCTCGTTTTTATTCAAAATCCCAAAATCCACCATTAACGATCCAATTTTTGGCTTTTATTTAAAACATTTGATTTAATGGGTAAAAACTCTATTTAAAAGACTAGATAACATCAAAAACTAATAGGAAAATAAAATATTACCTTCATTGTTAGAAGAAAAAAACGTTTAATCAAAAACCCGAAAAACCCACAAGTTGAACGATGGTAAAATCAGTGGTGTTCTTGATGTTCTTTTTTGTAATTCTAGGAAGGTTAATGCTTGGAAGATGATAGAAAACAAGATATTAGAGTTTTGAAGATTGAAATTGAAGGATGAAGGTTTTGGGATTTTTCCTTTGTAAGGGACAGCATAAAGAAAAAGATGAAGAATGTTCTTCTTTCTTTTATCGTCAAAATAGGGTAAAAAGGGAGATAAATTGGGTTGATTTTAAAACTACTCTTAACTTAACCTTTTTTTACAAAACAATTCTATTTTCAAAATTGAAGTTCTTTCCTACCTTATTTTCAAAAATTGATTTGGTTTTCAAAAAGCTATAGTCAAAAATAATTTTGGGTTACCATAATTCAAAATTTACGAACCCATTTCAAGCCAAAATTCTTAATTTACCCTTGAAACTTCTAGGCCCAATTTCGAGGTGTGACAATTAACCTATAATTTTTGTTTGAAATGATTCTTTAATGTGCCATGTTAACTTACCTTTACACCGTTAACTATAATTAACGACTTAGTGACTAAAATGTTACAACGCGATAACATAAGTGATTAAAACATAACATTTCAAGCATAAGTGACAAAAATGTAACATGAGTAAACAAAAGTGACTATTTTGGTAGTTTACTCTTAAATTTCTTGAAGGATTTAGAATGTTGGAAATATATAAAAACTCTCGAGAAATTATTCGATACGTTCGAGTAAATGTTTATATGAATTAAATTGATTTGAACATATGTGATAAATTTGACTCAGTGAATATTAGTTGAAGGAAGATTATGAAATGATCCAACATGCGCATGTATAGAAAGATCATGATCAAATTTTGTTATGATTATTGTTAGAACTCCTGAAGAGTTTAAAATATATTTCCCAAAATTTTCTCACTTATGACATCCAAAAGAATGATGATATAAGCATTTATCAAACATCGTTCAAGTGATCATTTGTAAAGTTAGTATTCAAGATTGAATATGTAGAATATGAGATATAATGTGATGTCGTGAGGGGGAGAAAATTTGCGCTATACTCTTTTTCCTTAAATCAAGATTTTGTCCCATTGGGTTTTCCTGGTATGGTTTTTAATGAGGCAACATGTTATGTATATTATAGATAAGTGTACTCTTTTTTCTTCCCTAAGAAGTTTACCCCGTAAGGTTTTTATCATAGTAAGGTTTTAACGACGCATATTACTTATGAATGGACATTCGGGGAGGAGTGTTATAAATATTTTATTATTATAAAAGAGGATATCCTTTAGAATAAGAAGTTTGATATACATTAAAAAAATTCATATTTCTCCATTTGTTCTCCTATTTCTTTTTTATTTTTATTTACTTTGTTATTTTACGAGTATATATAAATGAGACACATAATTATCTTTTAACTCTAATTGTGAATTAAAAAAACTCTATCACCAATATATCAAAAAAGGATAAATATGTACTTTACCCCCTAAACTTGTCTAAAAGTATCTAGTTGATACTATAACCTTTTCTTGTACCTAGTTAATACCTGAACTTGTATTCAATCACACACATTGCCCCAACTTGTTAACAATCTGTAACGCCCCAATTTTTCTTAATTCTGGCTTTTGAAGATTGGTTACACAAATATCTGTTTGCTTCAGTGGTTAAGTGTTCTAGGAGTGTCTGAGAGATCGTGGGTTCAAGCCTTGGCTTGGGCAAAATTTTTATGTTTCTCTGAATAAAGCCCTATCTTTAGACAGTAGCCTTTTAATTAAATGTTTGTAAAACCATATCAGAATGGGCCTGCTGGTCTGGTGGTTAAGTGGAGTGTTTGATTGCATGAGGTTTTGAGTTTGAATCCTTGCGCAAGCAAGAGAGTTTATTTTTGCTCGGTTTTCAGGCAAGTGTTTCAGTGAGAATTGAATTCTGAGAAAAGGATTAGTGGGAGGAAATCAAGGGATATGCATCATATTTGAGTTTTGCCAAAATTGAATTTTTATTTTTCCCAAATTCCCTCTGCTTTTGACATTATTTCTTTTTCAAAGAAACAAATCACTATTTTTGTTTCCCTGCCGAACTAAAGCACCCCTCCGTTTTGATTCTCTGTTAACCTCGTTGTTGAGGTGTCATTAACTTTCTTCGTATCGCTTTGCTAAATTTTTGAACGTTGCTGTATTTTTTGGTATAGAAGGAATCAGCGAGCGGTGACCCCCGTTTCGTTTGTCGATCGGTGTTAATGGTGTTGTTCGTCGTGGGTAAGTGTGATATTGGGTCAGATTGGTTGAAACGTTAGTAAGTGTAGTCACTAAATCGGTGGTTGTTACTCCGTTTTAGGTTTTAGGAGGATCGGGAAGGAGTTAGCTGCGAAATAGTACCAAGTGTGTAATCGGTTGCACAGAAAACCAGATTCGGCAAAAGCCAAAAAAACATTCTGTTGGCGCCACACGGGCGTGTGGTAGCCTGTCTGGTAGGCCATGTGCAAGACTGTAAGTCACCACACGGCCGTGTGATTAACGAGCTAGGCCGTGCGCAAGTGACACGGCAGTGTGATGGCCGAGCGAGGCTGTGTATGACATACGAGCTCAACCAATTGGGCCGTATGGGCCACACGGGCGTGTAGGCCCACACGGGTGAACCACATGGGCGTGTGAGATTTTGGGCCAGGTCGTGTGATCCACACGGCCAATGCCAACTTGGGCCGTGTGGCCCACACGGGCAAACGATAGGGGCGTGTGAGCCCATCTTTACTGATTTATTGCTAAGGTTACACGAGTCGCCCAAGATGACTGTAAGCCTACTGTAGGGTCGGTAAGATTACCTAGACTCCTAATTGAATGATTGTATATTGAGCATGTTGTTTGCACTGTACTGTATTAATGTGATATACCGTGATTGGGCATGACATGTATGTATGCTGCATTGCATTGGGTTGGGGATTGATATTGATTGGAAGAAGTGTACTGAAAGGCTTTAAGCCTAATTTACTGGCAGCTCAGCTGCAAACTACTATTTAGTGCTGCAACCGGTACTACTTGGAGTTTAGGGATGGATGGGTTGATTATATCCCCACATGAAGTGTAGGGTTGGACGGAGATGGAGTGTAGAGGCTGGTTGGGTAAGACTCTCTGATTGCATATCTGTTACTGTTATTACTGTGATAGGCTAAGGCCCCAATGCATACTGTTACTGAAATGGGTTAAGGCCCAAATAGGACTGATACTGCTACTGAAAGAGGGCTTAGGCCCACACTAAGATTATTTGTTCTTGTCTGATTGTTTGCATGGGGATTACACATTGAGTTTACATAAACTCACCCCTTTTGTTTAATCTGTACAGGTAATCCCCAGACATAGGCGGATCGGTACGGCGGAGGACTCAGCGGTGGCCACACGACCCACTTCTTTTTATTGAAGTACTCAGATTTTTATTTCGGTTTATATGTTGGGGATTTTTACTGTATCATGGCCTCTCTGGTTTTATCTTTCTAATTTGGTATTTTCATCGTTTTGAATTATAACTGCTAGAAATAGGGGTAATCAAGTTTTCAAAAAGAATCAAATGCTTTAACAAAATACGCAAACTAATTTTTAAAGCTTCCGCGATAAGTAACGTTTTGAACATGAATGACACGCCCTAGAATTAACATAAGATCATATAAAAGAGGTTCTGACGACAATACACTTTTTCTAAAACACTACCATGTGACATCGCCAGATTCAGCCATAACGTCTAAGCCAGGTTTGGGGTGTTACACTATCATAATTTTTCAAGTGTTAACATATAGTTTACCCCTTTGAACTAGTCCAAAAGTACCTAGTTGGTATCTAAACTTGTCCAAAAAGTGCCTAGTTAGTATATCAACTTGTCCAAAAAATTATACTTTTTAAAATTAATTTATAGATTTTAAAAGATTTTTAAAATTTTTATTTTATTTTATGTCCACCGCGTACCATATATCACTATAGAATTGGTCATTAGTGTCACGCCAGCACAAACAACAGTATAGTGCGGAGGTACCAACTTAGGTGATGGAGTACAAGTTCAAGTATCAGCTAAGTACTTTTGGACAAAATCAAGAGACAAACTACACATTGACCCATCAAACAATCTTTGATTACATATTAAAAAATATATTTTAAAATATTTTTCTATTAACTAAAACAATTTAAACGAATAAATATAAACAATTAAACCTACTTAATTTTAAACAAATATAGAAAATGAGTAGTAAAAAAATAAGTGTAATAGTATCAATTTAAATAATTGGATTTTACATCAAATTGAATGAAGATAAGATTCAATCAATTTCGAATAGAATATTGGACACCAAAGTCAAATAAAATCAAACTCAAATGAGTTTCTTTTACTATTTTAGAATAAAGATTGAATTGTTTTCTCACACATTTTCTTTTCCTCAAATCCTTGCATTATCGTATCATATGTTGTGTTTATCCGTTATCTTCAAACCGCCCTTTTGATTTGCCTTCTTTTCCTTTCACATAGTCGCTTTTTGACTTTCACTAATAACCAGAATAAAACTTTAGATTATAATATCATTATAAAATTTATTGTGATTTTTATAATATGTATTTATTATTAATAAATATTGAGTGTATTAGTAAGGTACATTATACTTCTAAAAAGAGAATTCATATTTGAACTTTAGAAAAAGTAACTTCGAACCTTGAACATAGACTATAAAATAAAAATAAAGATTACTAAAACAATAATATACATGTATTTTTTTAGATTTATTAAAATATAAAAATAACATAAATGCCTAATTAAATTTAGACCTGATTGATGGGTGAGATCAACTTAATCTAATGCATTATACTAATATAAATGGATTGATTGAATCCATGTCCTTCACGACATCAGTTTAAACCACTTATTTGAATACCTTTGTCGTATTTCACATTTTTCTTTTCTTTAAAGTTGTTTTTATCTAATATGATTTATCAATATTTTATTTAATTATTAAAATTTAATGTGTTTATTTTAACAAGTTTTGGGTGCAGTTGTAAGATACATTATATTTCTAAGGGAAGACATAAGTTCAAACATTGGATACAACATTATTGGAAGGGGCAGCCATGAGCCTTAAACATGGACAATCATAAACCCAAAAAAAAATTATAAATTGCAAAACGAACATAAAAATTACTTTAATATTTGTAATCTTAAAACATATTTTTTTTATGGAAGAATGGATAAGTTTTTAAGAATGTTTTGTTAATTATGTAAAAAGACAATGGCACGATTAACGTCCTTTATCCGAATAAACTCGAGCAATGAGGTTTACATTTAACATTGAATATTTACTTATGAATTCAAATAGATTTAAATTGGACATTTACAAATGATTCTAGGTCTTTATTATGCTTTTAAGAGCATAATTTGACTAATAATAAAGAATAATTGCATGTAAAACTTGTTCCGGGTCTCATATCACCTAATTAAAAATTTTGCCTTACAAGTTTTTATGTCTTGAGGCCATGGCCTTCATGTCTCGAGACATTGCCATGGCAATGTAGAAATTTGGCTTTGAAGTTGCCCTGTCTTGAGACAATAGGGTGTAGGTCTCGAGACAATGGGGCCTTTGTCTTGAGAAAAAATCTAATATGTATAGAGACACGGCATTGTTACTATAGATTTTTAGATTTGAAGTTTTGATGTCTCTGGACACATTTCGCATGTCTCGAGACCTAAGACAAGAGACCTGAATTTTTGCTTTCAAACACTTCTAAGTCATACCAAATTTGCTCATAATCCGTCCAAACATTAACCAAGACCCTTAAACTATATAATACCTTACATTTACCCATTTAAAATACTATATATAACACAAGTATAAATATAATTATAACTAAACATTTCTTAAAAAATTAGAACTAAACATCCCCTTTCTTACGCTATTGCTCACCTATGTACATGCCATTAACCTAAACCAAAGTTTTGAAGATTCCATACTTATTTCCAAATCCTTGAGATGTGATAAGATGTGAAAAGTCCAATCCTCAACAAAACTTTACTTCAAGTCTTTATCTACACGTTGAAAGAAACACATTAAGCTTGTAAAAGTTTAGTAGGTACAACAAGATTTAATTTTACCTCTTCTCCAAATAAGTATAAATAATGTACATTAATATTATATTACATATATTCAGTGTAACACCCCTAACCCCTCTCCGTCGTCAGATTAGGGTCACGGGATTTATAACCAATCAGGACATTTAATTGCATCGCAAGCAGTAGTACAAGCTAACTAATATCGTCATAACATATAAGGACAGATCGTGCCAAACTAAAACTTGCATAGTAGTGCCTTACAAGGAGCAATATATGCTAATCTAATATTTCCATAATAATGTCTTATTCAATCAAATGACTAATCATGCTATGCAATGCTAAACTTGGTCTTCCACTGTCTACACTCTTATCACTATTTATACTATCCTAAATATTAGAAATTGGATATGTACAAGACTATTCCAATTATTAGCATCAGAGTATTGGTTCATACTCCTACTATGATTATCTTTTTAATTTATCTTCAATGATGTTAGTAGAATGCACTTAATATAGGTTTGCTAATCTATTCCAATTTAGAGTAAAAGTTACTCTTACAACCCCTATTTCCAGTCTACGAGACCTTTTTAAAAATAGTTTATAAATGGGCAGAGACTAATTTGAAACAATCTGGAAGTTTAGGGTCATTTTCAAAAATTCTTAAAAGTAGAGGACACACGGTCATGTGGCCACACCGTGTGGAATGCCCAGGCTAAGTGACTCTCAAAGTTGGGACACACGACCGTCTCCCAGCCTGTGTCCTTGCCCGTGTAACACACTGACTTGAGACAGACGACCGTGTCTTAGCTCGTGTAACTCACTGACTTGGGTCACACATCCGTGTGTGTTGCCCGTGTGTGACACACGACTGTGTGCACCTAAAAGTGCCTTAAAACTCAAGTTTACCATTTCCTACTTTCTTAGACACTAAGCAACTCATTTACCAATCGTTTAACCTACTCAAAACACGATTAAACATGCCCAAAATATACCAAATTCATCCCCTAATAAGCCAAACCAATGTACCCTCATTGGTACCACATTTTATATGTTTAAATACATAAACAACACATCAAATATTCAAGACTTTCATTCATATCACATTTACCATAATTGGACTATCATTTAGCTATTTAAGCTACCAAACTTTAAACTATCACATACCAAAATATAAACTAGGCTAGCATACCAACATAGCCTCAACCACAACCATATACACATTTAAACATCAATTCACTAGCAACTAAGATAACAACACTTTAATAACAATACCAACAAAAGACTCCCTAGGTACATGCCATTACAAAATAAAACATCACCACACTTGAGCTCGGGATTTGTTGTTTGATGCTATGTCGGCGTTACATCAAAAAGTACCTAGCTTGCGCACGGAAAACAAAATCACACGCTGAGTATATCTCAGTGGTATTTCTATAATCCGAATAACATAAACTTGATATAAGTAATTAAAATGCAAAATGCAACAAGTAAGCTATGTACATGTGTTTCAAATCAATAATATAATTTTGCTCATTCCTTATTCACATCTACTAAGATTTTAACATGTTCAAATATATAAATACATATATCAATGGCATTTCATTTTGATATAAGTAATTAAAATGCAAAATGCAACAAGTAAGCTATGTACATGTGTTTCAAATCAATAATATAATTTTGCTTATTCCTTATTCACATCTACTAAGATTTTAACATGTTCAAATATATAAATACATATATCAATGGCATTTCATTTGACATTTGAATTATATCAACTCATGCAATGGCATGATTCATGTCTTTGATCAATACTTGAATTCATTCAAGTTTCACATCTCAATTCATCAATTCATATTTCATTTCTCATCTAATAATCATTTCTTATCTTTGCCATTTCAATATTTTCTCATCTCATATTCATTTCTTATATTTTCCATTTCAATATCAATCACATAAATTATTATTTTACTTTCCCCTATTAACACGACTCGGACTCAGACGGATACACGGATCCAAACAACACACCAGTTTGGCACCCAGTGCCTTATCAGATAAATTCAAAGTAATTACTGCGACCAATGCTATATAAATTGACACCTAGTGTCTCATCGGTTAAATCAAAGCAAATTGGCACCCAGTGCCTCGTTGACTCGAGGTCGAAGTAATCCCTGAACTCTTCCTATCCTATGGCATGCCATCTATATCCGACTTAGTCCGATACAGTTAATAGGGTTTCATTTCACTTTTCAATACAACCGATATCTCAATTTCACATATATACACATTATCACATATAAACATATATATTCAATTCAATCTCCATATATATCCAATAAATTCATAATTTACCAAAACAATCTATTTCAATAGTCTATGAATTCAATTTAATTTCAAAGCAAAAAAGTACTCACCTCAAATGTTTACCATATGCAACAATTCAAAATGTAATAATTTATAACTTAGTTCAGATTATAGAACACGAGGATTCTGGTGAATTTCGAGCTATTCGACGTTGATTTTATCCTTCCTATTTTTACTCGAGGATTCTGGTACGACGTTAGGTATGAAATAAAACAATTAAATCACATTAATGTTACATATTTCAATTTCACATTAACTTTCAATTTTTACACTATATTTTGCTTATTCTTCAATTTAGTCCCTAAACCGGACTAATTTTAACCTCCACATTTAAACTCAAATTTTTATACTAATTTCACTCTAAGCTAAATTTGACTTCCTCTTTTACAATTCGACCCCTTAATTTCAAAATTTTCACAATTTAGTCCCTATTGCTCAAAATCAACAATTTATTCCATAATTTAGTCCCTTTCCATTTCTAACTTAAAAATCTATCTGTTTAATCCCTAATACTTAAACTATTCAACAATGTTAACATCTAAAATTTTGAACAATAATAAAAATTACAACATGGGTCGGGTAGCCTTAGCTACCAAGATTCAAAAAATATGAAAATTACAAAAAAATACGACTAAATTATACTAACAAATTTGAGCTTGAACCCCAAAATTTTCTAGCCCGTGATTCTCCTTGATATTTCTTTCTCTCTTTTTTTTTCTTTTTATTTGCATGTAACAGAGAATGAAACATTCTCTTTCTTTTCTTTTGATTTTATTATAACTATTGTTATTATTATTAACTATCATAACATATATATATATATATATATATATATATATATGTATAATCATCATTAATGTCGTCCACTTTAATGAAACAATGGCACAATTGCTTTCTTAGTCCCTTTAATTTATTTCAATCTATAATTCAACTTTTAACTTCAATACGATTTATTCCTTGTACCTAAATAACTCCTAATTCATGCAAAATTACTTATCCAAAATTTAATTAACTACACAACTAACTTCGTAAAATTTAATAGAAATAGTCACAAGTCCAGTTTACGTGAACAGAGTCCCGAGAATACACTTTCCGACACCCCTGACTATCGAGTTGTTACATTCAAAATTTAATAACATTAAAACTTCTTACTATATCTTATTCAATATAACTTAATTCACTACCATTTCCTTTCACTTACACATATACTTGCCGCATTGATTATTGCTTTATTTTTTCCTTTAATCTTTGACAGATGTCTAATGTAGACTTAACATAACATGCAAGATATGTGAAAATAATGCAGAGTTGCACCAAAGTGCAATAACAAAACAAAGTGGCACCAAAGTGCAATATCAAAACAAAATAGCACTGAAGTGCTTTATCAGAATAGAGTGGCACCGAAGTGCATAACAGAATAAGAGTGTGCCGAATGTTTCCTAATGGCATGTCATCTACATCCCACTAGTTCACGTTTTGTCTATTTGGGCAAATATATCAAAATTAGCTTCACTTTTACATTTCAGAACAAAAATTATATACTTTTGAATTCTTTTCAATCCAGTCCTTGTTATAAAAATTTAATAAACACTATAGTAGTATTTCTTTGGCAAATGAATTGACTTATAGTATTCATATCCACTATCGGAATATTGTTACATTTCCCATGTCACTTTTACACATTTGCTACTTAGTCCTTAATTTCATAAAATTTAATATTCATCGCCATGTCACTTTAGTTTCACTTAGCATTGAAACTTACTACCATAAACACTTTACTAAAATCCCCCTCAATAATTTACTATACATATCAAATTTTGGTCACTTTGCTATCTAGTCTTCTTTGCATAAATTTCACTTCACTTACTTTACAATCTTTTCTATTTGGCCCCTACTAGCATATTTTCATTAATCACCATACTCTCACTTGATATTCACTTCACTTCTATATATCACTACACTTGAATGTATTATGCCAAAATCTTACACTTAGTCACTTTTGTATATTTTACAATTTGGTCCTTTTAAATATGAAATTCAAGTATCACTAGAAATTCACTTAAATATCACTTTGTAATTAATTTACTAACACTTAACACTTCATTTAAGCTCTTTATCATATTATTTCATTTCACAAATAAAATTTTGTACACTTTTCAATTTATTCCTTTTTACTATAATTTCAATATACTTAGTTTATTCACTTTGTTGTTGAAGTCAATTTCATATATTCATTTCTTTCTACAAGAATTTCATAATAAATATTAACATTTTCCTATACATAGATGTAATTAAATCTTAAGAACATTAATATAACAATTAAAATATAATTCACACATAAATTCTAATTTGGTAATGTAAGATTCTTGGTGTACTTACCTCTCTTTTATTAGGAATTCACTATTTTTATTTAATTATCTTCCTTCCTCACTTTAGTCACTACCTTCACCTTGTTTCCAATACTGTTATTGTTTATTCTCTTTTTCTATTTTATGAACATATCAAATACAGAATCAAAACTCATACTACAAATCATTTTCTTCTGTCTTTACTTCAATTAAATTGAATTTTATAAAAAAAATGCTTGAATTTCTTACATTGTCTCTTTAATCTCTTCACTTTCTTCTCAACTTTCTCCATTTCCACTTCCAATTTTTTTCTTCCAAGATGATAATCTAACTCTCTAAGACCTCTACTTCACTTTTCCTTTTTGGCGGCTATGGAAAGTCTCATAAATTTTGGGTAAAAATGGTAAAATTGATGGAAAAGGACTAATTTATAAGAAAAGCAAAGTTTCTCTCCTCTCCCTTTTTCATTCTTGTTGGAAGAATGAAAAATAAAAAACATTCTTCATATTTCCTTCCTTATATATTAACTTAAAAATAATAAAAATATCTTAATAAAATATTGTTAAGATAATATTAAATAATTTCATCTAATCAAAATTTAACACCTAGCCATAATTATCATGATATTTGAGAAATGACAATTTTACCCCTTAACATTTTCTACAATTCTACCATTGAATCACCACTTTATTTGGTAAAATTATTATTTGATCCCTCACATTTCTCCATTTATTCAATTTTGGTAATTGTTTACCAATTTTGTGTCACAAGAACTTTTAGGGTATTTACACTTTTTGTCCTCCAACGTTTCAAAATATACACTTTAACCCATCAACTTTTGAATATTTACACTGTAACACCCCAAACCCGGCCCAAACGCTACGACAGGATCTGGCATGTCACGGGTTGGAATGTTAAAATCGAAGTTCCTTATTTACTTTAAAGAGAGCACGTATTTTGTTTGGAAAAACCCTTCGATAACGTATTGTGTTGAAAACTTAACTTTGTTGGTTTTGGAAATCTCGGTTTGATTGATCAAGTATTCATTAGCTAAGTGATTTTTCAAGAACCCATTGCTTTACGTTAAATGTGTTTGAAACTCCCATTTCATTACTTATTATAATTAAGTCTTTGAAAACATAAGTTCATAATCCATAAACATGAACAACGGTAAACCGAAAATTTAAACTGAGGGCCTTATTACATTCTAACGAAAATAAACCCGAAATAAAGAAAACAAAGGAAAACCCGAAATAAGTTCGCTTAAACAAAAACTTTATGACCCCTCGAGTCCGCCTCGGCTCCCATATCCACGATCTACTGTTCACCTGAAAGATTAAGGAAAATAAAGGGTGAGTCACCAAGACTCATTGTGCAAATCCCGGAATCACATATACGGCCTGAGGCCCAAAAACACATTCTAGGCCTTGGCCCATGCAAAATGGCAACAGAACAGGTACATGCAGAATGACCCAACCCAACCTAGAGTTCCATCCTCTACACGCCAACCCTTACCAGCCATCACACCATGGGGATTTCTACAATCAACCCACCAACCGCTACACGCCAGTTTGACAGCCCTGCCGTCGATCATATTATTCAGGAATCAAATTAACGTGGCATTGCCACCCATCACTATTGTGACCTAAATATACAGTTTATGGTTTAACCACCGATCACTAGGTGACCTATTAACATGCTCTTCCCCTTCATCATATCAATTCCGTGCCCCATGCATACACACATGTCATAACAAAGATGATATACCATTTACAGAGTAGCAGGTTAACACATACATCGATACACATAGAGAAAATACTATGTTTACGTGCCTGGCATCCCTAGCCTAACCCCTAAGGGTTATTCGATTCTCCACATAGCCTTTTCCGGCTTTTCAGCCCATAACATAATACAGGAAACTTATGTGATAAGGATCTACACACCTGATTACAGTCAAGATGATACTTTCTATGTCGACACTATCAGTAGCCGATACGACTACTAACTGCCTACGGTTCTGTTCTGAAGCCAGTCCACAACCCGGTGGCCAATCCCAAACTGCTGACACCGCTCGTTTCTTAAACTTAGGGATTGGGTTTACAGATCCAATCCCCTCCTTCGCCTGATCGACATTTGATTCCAACAAAAGACCTTATCAGTTGCTACCATCACAACATATGGTTGTTAATCCATAACACAGGGTTAAGACCACAAATACAATAAACGAGCCTAACGAAAATCTAAAGAGAACCCCTTACCTTGAAATCTCGAAAAGAGATGGAGTTTAGAGACCAGCGGCTTCCGGCTTTTAAATCTAGACGATTTACTTCGATTCCCGATGTGTTGCCCCAAAATAAGAACACGAGAACAATCAAAACATTACTCCAGGGATAATCCTATCACGCCAACTAGCCTTTCGGCTCTGGCCTCTAAAAACCAGAAGAGAAAAAGTGAAGACAGAATTCGGCACTTACCTTAACACCAACAGATTCGACTAACCCTTAGAGATTCCGGCAGTTAGCACGATAGAAGAAAGAAATCGGCAAGGAGAAAAGAGTGGACAAGGTATTCGTCCAGTAGGAAAGAGTAGAGAAGAGAGTTGAAGTGAAGAGATTCGGCTTTAGAAGAGATCAAAAGAAAAGATGTAGAGAGGAACTGTGAGGTTTCAGCTTGTAGAGGAAAGCAAAGAAAAGAACAATGAAATTTTGGCTTCTGCATAAAAATGGAGACGAGAGGAAAAAGAAAAGAAAGAATAGGATCCAAATGCCGGAAGTGAAGAGATATCCCCCTACTTAAACCAAATTTCGGCACCTACTACCTAAAAACTGAAAATGCCCCTTTTTAAAACTAAAACTAAGCTACTGATCAAGGGAAATTTTGGCACCCCTTGAACATATTAGAACCGATTCCTCCTCCCCCTCAGTGTTGGAATTTCGGCCACCACTGTGACCAACCAATAAATCCTAAATTTTCTCCCTTATCATTATCTGATCTCTCATCCACAAGTGGCCCAGATAACACCACCTCTTCCTTCCTTTATCTGCCACATTATCAGCCATATTATCCATATTATCCCACTCATTAAATCTCCCTATTTTTAAGCATTCCAACCGGCTTCAACTCCCTCTCTTTTGATGCCAAAAACATTCAGAATATGTGGGTAATGCGACTCGAACCTTGGACCTCCTTACTGCTTATCACGCCACCTCATAGCCCCTGAATAACGCCACTGACCACTGGGCCACAAGCCCATTTTGTGTCTTAATTCACAGATATTATCTTTTAAGCCCTATCCTACCTGGCTCTCCACTAGAGTGCCCAAGCAGAAAATTTGACTAAGGCCTCGGCCCATTCCTGAGCCCAATCTGAACTCCTTAACCACTCTAATTAACGCATTAAACATAACATAAACATCGCAGCACATTAAATGTGAAGCCCCACCAATTCAGGATGTTACAGTTCTACCCCCTTAAAGAAATTTTGGCCTCGAAATTACCTGATCAGAATAGATGCGGGTACTACTGCCGCATCGCCTCCTCTGGTTCCCATGTGGCCTCCTCAAAACTGTGATTGCACCATAGAACCTTAACCAACGAAACCGTCTTCCTTCGTAACACTTTGACATCACGATCCAAGATTTCCACTAGTTCCTCTTCAAAAGATAGGTCATGTCTTACCTCGATTTCCTCCACATGCACCACATGAGATGGATCCGAACGATATTGTCTCAGCATAGAGACATGAAACACATTGTGAATCTGGCTTAACTCTGAAGGTAGCTCAAGCTGATAGGCTACCGGTCCTACTCGTTTCAACACCCGGTATGGTCCGATGAATCTGGGACTTAACTTACCCTTCCGTCCAAACCTTAATACTTTCTTCCACGGCGACACCTTCAAGAAAACCTTGTCACCCACTGCAAATTCTATGTCCTTACGCTTCAGGTCAACATAGGACTTTTGTTTGTCTGATGCTTCCTTTAATCGAGCCTGAATTAACTCAATCTTCTCCTCTGTCTCGGTAACCAATTCTGGACCCAAAATTCGACGTTCCCCTAATTTCGTCCAACAGGTAGGATACGACACCTCCATCCGTACAATGCTTCATAGGGCACCATCTGAATACTAGACTGGTAGCTGTTGTTGTACGCAAACTCCGCCAATGGTAAGAACTCTTCCCAACTACCCCTGAAATCAATAACACAACCCCTTAACATATCCTCCAAGATCTGAATTACCCGCTCAGACTGACCATCGGTCTGAGGATGGAACGCTGTACTAAAATCCAACTTCGTACCCAACGCTTGATGCAAACGCCTTCCAAAATCGCGACGTGAACCTAGGGTCCCTATTCGATATGATTGATACTGGTACTCCATGTAGTCTTACCACCTCCGCTATATATAGCTTAGCCAATTTCTGCAGAGAGTAATCGACACGTACTGGTATGAAATGAGCAGACTTCGTCAAGCGGTCAACAATCACCCAAATCGAATCTTTCTTAGTAGGTGTGAGAGGTAGCCCACTAACAAAGTCCATTGTGATCCTTTCCCACTTCCATTGTGGAATCTTCACCGGCTGTAACAACCCTAATGGTAACTGATGCTCTGCCTTTACCTGCTGACAGGTCAAACACTTACTCACAAATTCGGTCACCTCTCGCTTCAGTCCCAGCCACCAGAACTGTTCTCACAAATCCTGATACATCTTACTCCCTCCGGGGTGCATAGCGTATGGACTACTATGCGCTTCTAACAAAATCTTATTTCTCAACTTAGGATCTTTTGGCATGCACATCTCCCTTGAAAACATAATAACCCTTCCTCATTCACACTAAATTCTGTTGATCCATCACTTGATCCTACCTGAAACTTCCCCTTTAGCAACTCATCAGTCTGCTGCTTCTCCTTAACCTGACTAACCCAAGAGGGTTTCACTTGAAGTTCAGCTAATAAACTCACATCATCGTATAAACTGAGGTGGGCAAACATCGCCCTCAAATCAGAGATTACTTTACGACTCAGGGCATCCGCCACCACGTTAGCTTTACCCGGATGGTACTCGATCGAGCAGTCATAATCCTTTAACAACTCGATCCACCTCCTTTGCCTTAGATTCAACTCCTTCTAAGTCAAAAGGTATTTTAAGCTCTTATGATCTGTATAAATGACAGATTTCTCCCCGTACAAATAATGTTAAGTAAAAACCACTGCAGCCAATTCTAAATCATGCGTGGGATAATTTTATTCATGCAGTCTTAACTATCGAGATGCATACGCCACAACCTTTCCATCTTGCATCAACACGCATCCTAGTCCCGTGTGTGAAGCATCACAATAAATCACAAACTCCTTCCCAGCCTCCGGCTGAATCAACATTGGAGCCTCTGTCAAGATCCTCTTTAACCTCTCGAAACTCTTTTGCTGCTTATCAGACCAAACAAGCGAAACCCCTTTCCGTAACAACTTAGTCAACGATGCCGCGATCAATGAAAATCCTTCAACGAACCTTCTGTAATACCCGGCCAAACCAAGAAAACTCTGAATTTCTGCTACCGACTTAGGCTTCCAATCCAACATCGCTTCAATCTTTCGGGGGTCAACCCTAATCCCCTCTACCGACACAACGTGACCTAGAAAAGTAACTTCTTTTAGTTAAAATTCGTACTTACTAAATTTAGCATATAGCTGCTTCTCCCTCAGAACCTGTAGAACCACTCGAAGATGTGAGTCATGCTCATTCTCCGATTTAGAATAAACCAGGATGTCATCCATAAATACCACGACAAACCGATCCAAGTAGGGTTGAAACAATCGGTTCATCATGTCCATAAACGCTGCTGGCGCATTGGTCAATCCAAATGGCATCACCATGAATTCGTAGTGACCATAGCGAGTCCTAAAGGCCGTCTTATGAATATCCGCCTCCTTAACCTTGAGCTGATGGTACCCTGACCTCAGATTTATCTTCGAAAAGACTACAGCCCCCTTCAACTGATCGAACAAGTCGTCGATCCTCGGCAACGGGTATTTATTCTTGATGGTCAACTTATTCAGATGGCGATAATCAATGCACATACGTATTGATCCATCCTTCTTCTTAACGAATAACACCGGCGCTTCCCAAGATGACACACTTGGTCGAATAAACCCTCTATCCAGCAATTCTTGGATCTGAGCCTTTAATTCCACTAACTCCTTCGGCGCCATTCTATATGGAGCAATAGATACTGGCACTGTTCCCGGAAGAAGATCGATACCAAACTCCACTTCACGATCCGAGGGTAATCCTAGAAGCTCTTCTGGGAAAACATCAGGAAATTCCTTCACCGTCCTAACATCTCCGACAGTTAGTTCCTTGGCTTCCAGAGCCTGAATAAACATTAACATTGCCTCGCATCCTTTTCTCACCATCCTTTCTGCTCTTAAGGCAGACACCACATTTGACAAACAGTTCCCCCTTTCACCTATCACCAACACTTCGCCACCCTCGGGAGTTTTTAACACCATACGCTTGGCTGCACAATCTGCACTAGCTTGGTACCTCACAGCCAATCCATGCCTAAGATTAGATCAAATTCCTCGAACGGTAATTCCATCAAATCAGCCAGGAAAACTATTCCTTGACCTTCTAAAGGTACCTCCCGATAAAGCTTATTTACCACTACAGAGTGTCCTAATAGGCTAATTACAGTCATCTCCCTAGAGGAAATCTCAGAATCTACGCTTAAAGTTCCAGACACCCTACTAGCAACATATGAATGTGTCGACCCAATGTCAATCAATGCAGTGTAAGGCAAGCCAAAAATTAAGAACGTACCGGTTATGACATCCGGTGCGTCAGCCTTCTCTCGACATCTGGCAGCATAGACTAACCACGACTGTCTCGCCTCAGTGTTTCCTGCCCCTTGGCCTGATGCTCCACGGCCCCGACCGGAACCGTTACCACCTCTAGCTGGACCACGACCTCTCTGTGGCTACTGACCTCCTCTACCCGGCTGAGCATTCCCCTGACCTGCAGGCCCTGCACCGTCTCGTGGCTGTGGACAATCTCTAATCTAATGGTCCGTAGACCCACACCTGAAACACTTCCCATTTCTCGACCAACACTCACCTGAATAGAATTTACCACAACGAGCACTCATTGGTGTCTGGCTAGCAACAGCAGATCTCTCAACCCGACTCGGCCCCTCTGACCTAGGCCTTTTCTAAGTACGCCGAGCTGGCCCTGACGATCCAAAATTCCTCTTACTTCTACCCTTATCTCTATCCCGATTCAGCTTCTCTATCCGCTTCACCTCCTCAGCTATCTTCGCTTTTTCCACAAGCACAGCAAATTCCCTCTCCCGCTGTGGAGCTATTTGTAACAGACCGATTTTGACCCTAATCGGAACGGTGGTTTTGGGACCACGAATCCGAGTCTGAGAAATATTTTAATATTATATTTTGTGTCTATTATATGTGAATTGATGTGTGTGAAAGTTTCGTATGAAAATTTAATCGTTTGTGTGTTTAATTTAGAAAAAGGACTTAATCGCGTAATTTGAAAAAGTTGTAAACTATAGTGAAAAGTGCCTATTTGATGATGGCTTTTTAAAGTGGGGTATTAAAAGGGCAATTAGCCCATTTTAATAATAAGTGGGTGGCATATGACATAAATGACCTTTAGTTATAAATTAGTTTTATTTTGTTTAAAAGGTTAAATTAGTAAATTATCAAATGTTATAATATATGTTAAATAAAACATGAAATAAAATTTGTTTCTCCATCTTTACATGACCGAAATAAGGAAGAAAAAAATAAGGTTGAGAGCTTGTATATTCAGCCATCATTCAAGCTTAAATTAGGTATGAATTTTAGCTCGGTTTTTGTTAATTTTTACGTTTTTGAGATCGTTGCTTCGAACGGTAGCTGACCCATGTTAGAATTTATAAATTTAAGCAAGTTTGATATTCAGCCATTGACATGTTCTTGGGGTTTTTGATGTTTGATGATTTTATATTAGAGAAATGTTAAAAATTAGCATGTTTTGTATTTGAGATTTTAGTGAATTTGAGTATTTTGGGCTAAATTGCAAAAATGAATTTTTAAGGGGGCTAAAATGCAAAATAAATGAAAGAAATGGACTTGTAGGGTCCCTATGAATATTCAGCCCTTGAGTAGATTAGTGAAATTTTGTGTATTTTGTGTTTTATGCAAATAGGACTAAATTGTAAAAATGTGAAACATTAGGGGCAAAATGGTAATTTGCATGTTTATGTGTTTTGGGACTAAATTGAGATGAATTGTAATTGAATGAGCTAAATTTTAAATGTGAGTAGATCAAGAACAAAGAAAAACGAATTTGGATAGGGAAAGACAAAGGTTATCGAATAGTCGGATTACGCGGTTCGTCGACAGTCGAGGTAAGTCCTTAAGCTGAAATATATCAAAGAATTATTTATGAACCTGTTAAACGATGATGTTCGATAAATTTGAGTATATATTATTGTAAAAGCCGAATGTATATGGGTTAATTTGGCTTGAATACATAAATTGACAATATGATATGAATGTGTAGCTTTGATATAATATTTGGGAAAAATGTGAAGTATGTGATTGGTTTGTGAAATCAGCTTTTAGAAATGTGTATTACAAGAATAATTGTATTGTATTTCGGGCTTTATGCCTAGCAGGCCTCGTGCCGGTGATATATTCCGGGCTTAATGCCTAGCAGGCCTCGTGCCGGTGATAGATTTTGGGCTTAATGCCTAGCAGGCCTCGTGCCGATGATATATATATATATATATATATTTCAGGCTTATTGCCTAGCAGGCTTAATGCCGGTGTTATGATTTTGGACTCTAAATTTAGCAGGCTTAGTGCCGGTGTGTGAGATTCAAGTAATGTTTAGTAGGTTCTAGCTATTGAATTACTATTTTAAGAGAAAATTTAGTGCTAATGATTTTGGTGGAATGAATTAAGTATGCCTAAGTGTGTGGAAATGAATTTGTCAATTCGGTAGTAAGGTATGTGTTATTCCTACTTAAGTGTTCTGTGAATATGCATGTATGTATATAAATGTATGTATGTGATGTTATTAAGAAAAGGAAGATCAAAGTGATAAGAAAATTGGCTAAACGAAAGCATAAGTAGTTAAGGTATTTGTAAAGGTATAAGGAAATGTATAAGTTGGTGTTATATATATGCATATTCGGCCATATTGTATATATATATATATATATATACACATATAAGATAAGAACTATTTATTAAGGTTATGAGTTGGTTGTTTAAATGTTTTACCATTGAATGTGATAATGTTTTTGCTTAAGACTTACTAAGCTAGCATGCTTACGGTGTGTTCTTGTCTACTTCTATTTTATAGACTTTTGATTCAAGCTACGGGCTCGAAGGATCTTTGAAGAAGTCAACCACACTATCGACTCTCTTTTGGTATTGATAAACTTAGTTTTTGAGTTGAAAAGGCATGTATAGGCTAGACTAAGCTGTATTACTAATGATACTTGATCATGTATATATATTTAGCCATGCGAAGATGGCTATCTATTTTGGTTAAACTTTGTTCATGTGTTTTGATGAAATGGCTTGCTCATGCTATGAATTATTGTTTGTATTCGGATGTGGTTTAGGTACTATTTGAAATGTGAATGGGTGATACAAATGTTATGTATTTAGTTGGAGAAAAACTTGACTTGGGTCGTTGTTGCTTAATATAGTTGATTCGGTTAAGTAATATGAGTGATATTATGATTAAAGATTGTGTATGTAAGTTAACTTGTTGGATTCGTTGTTAATGATAAGTATAAGTAGTTACAAGTTATGGAAAAGTGGTAATGAATATTCGGTCAAGGCATGGTTTATATGCTTGTGTTTTTAGGTTAAGTTGGCTTTGATACCTATGTTCATGTATGGTCAATTGTTGTACAATTAGTAATATGTATTTTGCATGAATTATGGAAGTTTAGTTGGCACATTCGGTCTTTGATCTATGCATATAACATGCAAAGTTAGGTTGTGGTTATGCATTAAAAGCTAAGGTTATGTATATTCGGATATATTCGTTTATTTATAAATGAAGTGTATTGTTTCTTAGTCCATAGATGTAAAGTCAAGTGATGTATGCATGTAACCGTAATGATGCTTATTAGTAGTTCCAACTACAAGGTTCGATGTGCTTTGATTCAAAATGAAATGGTACGTGAGGCATGTTTGCATGAAACGATTACAAAAGTAGTGGTACTAAATAAGTGTCTATACTATAGAATAAAATAGATAAATATGCTAATAATGAGGTTAGAAGTATATTGTTTGATCATTTTGTATTTGTGGATGATTATATTGAATATGTTTTAACTTAGTATATCAAGTATATATATATATACTATACCTATGTGCTTTGTCTGTCTAAGATAAGTATTAATTGATTGAAAAAGATTTGGCTATTTGGTAATCCCTGTAACCCTAATCCGGTGACGGATACGGGTTAGGGGTGTTACACTATCAATACCCGCAGATCATCTCTCAGACAATCTTCAAACTGAACACAACGTTCATGGTCTGTGGCCACCATCTCTCGAGCATAACGGCTAAGACGTAAGAATTCTGCCTCATATGCAGCCACCGACCTACTTCCCTGAACCAGATTTAGAAACGCTCTACGTCGCGCATCCACATAACTTGTCCCAATGTATTTACTCTGAAACGCTGTTTTGAAGAAATCCCAGGTGATACGGTCAGCCACCGTACCATCCTTAACCGTAAGCCACCATTGATAAGCTTCGTCCCGCAGGAGAGATACAACCCCTTTCAGTTTTTCCTCTTCCGTGAAATCCAGATCATCCATTATACGCTCAACTGCCTCCAACCAGTACTCAGCTGTACTCGGGGCTATACCAGAAATTCCCCTAAACATTTCTGCCCCATTGGCTCTGAGTCGCTCCGACACAGATTTCCGAGCTCCTGTACCCATGCCTGCCCCAGCAACTCTCTCTAAAACCCGCAACATCGCCTGAGATACCGCATCATCTCTGGCCGTTTGGTCCTGAAATTCTGCCTCCGCAGCTGGTGGAACTGGCATCTCGTTTCCTAACCCATGGCCAGATCCTACTGGTTCTGACACGGCCATCCTACCCCTACCACGGCCACGCGGCGGACGTCCTCGACCCCTTGTACTCATACTACTGATTCGCTTTTATCTGATTAGAAGTTTTATAGATTAATAATTTCTTTCACTAATTTAATAACGAGCAGTCTTATGAAAAGTAATTTCAGTAGTAGTTCTTTCGAAGTCGAAATTACATCTATACGGTTCAGTCTCAAGTCTGTATCTCCTAGTTCTAGGAACCACATACATTCAACACCCGCATGCATTCTAACAGAACATCACATTCATGCATCAAATGTACGAGTAACATCCACAACCCCACATTCGTCACACAAGGGTATTTTCGTCATTTCACTACCCAGGGGTATTTTCGTAATTCTTCCCTACAGGGTATTTTTTGTAATTTCACAAAATAGGTCTGGGTAATTCTTCCGAAATAGGGGTATTTTGGTATTATCGCAATGCAGAGGTATTTTGGAATTTTTTTTCAAATCGAGGGTATTTTGGTAATTCCACAAGTTTCGATAATTTCGTAAACTGGGGTATTTTGGAAATTTCGTAAATCTAGGATTTTTCGGGTAAATTTGCAAAACATGGGTAATTTATAAAACCAAGGGTGTTTTGGAAATTTTCACAAACCAAGGGTACTTCGGTAATTTTCAAAACTAGGGGTATACTAGTAAGTTTACAAAGATAGGGTATTGGTCCCTTTCGGGTTTTAGTTATGATCTTTGGCCCATCAACAAGTCCTCGCGGCTAAAGTGAACAGTCACTACGCACTAGGTATGATTCCAGCGAAGAGGAGGTGGGTCACTAGGGCCGCTTAAGTACCAAGCTCTCCCTGAATCCAATCCTAGACATGCGTATGCCTGTTGCCACACCCTAACCCAGCGACTTGTTTACGGCATGTTTGGTTAGGTTAAGTCTTATGAATTTAAAGAGTTGTTTAAACTAGGACTAAAGTCCATTAATTACTAACATACCATTCTACGTCCCCACAAAGCCCATCAAATCCAACATGCATACCTCATCAAGAGTTAGAATACTTACCTGCGTGGATCGGGTGCCGGTAGACTCGAAGGCCATATCTCAACAAAAGTATTTTCACAAATTTCATAAACTACTACTGGACCCATTTCACAGCCTGAGCTTTACAATCGGGCTCTGATACCAAGATGTAACACCCCAAACCAGGCCCAAACGCTAAGACTGGATCTGGCATGTCACGGGTTGGAATGTCAAAATCAAAGTTCTTAATTTACTTTAAAGAGAGCACGTATTTTGTTTGGAAAAACCCTTCGATAACGTATTGTGTTGAAAACTTAACTTTGTTGGTTTTTGAAATCTCGGTTTGATTGATCAAGTATTCATTAGCTAAGTGATTTTTCAAGAACCCATTGCTTTACGTTAAATGTGTTTGAAACTCCCATTTCATTACTTATTATAATTAAGTCTTTGAAAACATAAGTTCATAATCCATAAACATGAACAACGGTAAACCGAAAATTTAAGCTGAGGGCCTTATTACATTCTAACGAAAATAAACCCGAAATAAATAAAACAAAGGAAAACCCGAAATAAGTTCACTTAAACAAAAACTTTATGGCCCCTCGAGTCCGCCTCGGCTCCCATATCCACGAGCTACTGTTCACCTAAAAGATTAAGGAAAATAAAGGGTGAGTCACCAAGACTCAGTGTGCAAATCCCGGAATCACATATACGGCCTGAGGCCCAAAAACACATTCTAGGCCTTGGCCCATGCAAAATGGCAACAGAACAGGTACATGCAGAATGACCCAACCCAACCTAGAGTTCCATCCTCTACACGCCAACCCTTACCATCCATCACACCGCGGGGATTTCTACAATCAACCTACCAACCGCTACACGCCAGTTTGACAGCCCTGCCGTTGATCATATTATTCAGGAATCAAATTAACGTGGCATTGCCACCGATCACTATTGTGACCTAAATATACAGTATGTGGTTTACCCACCGATCACTAGGTGACCTATTAACATGCTCTTCCCCTTCATCATATCAATCCCGTGCCCCATGCATACACACATGTCGTAACAAAGATGATATACCATTTACAGAGTAGCAGGTTAACACATACATCGATACACATAGAGAAAATACTAAGTTTACGTACCTGGCATCCCTAGCCTAACCCTTAAGGGTTATTCGACTGTCCACACAGCCTTTTCCGGCTTTTCAGCCCATAACATAATACAGGAAACTTATGTGATAAGGATCTACACACCTGATTACAGTCAAGATGATCCTTTCTATGTCGACACTATCAATAGCCGATACGACTGCTAACTGCCTACGGTTCTGTTCTGAAGCCGGTCCACAACTCGGGGGCCAATCTCGAACTGCTGACACCGCTCGTTTCTTAAACTTAGGGATTGGGTTTACAGATCCAATCCCCTCCTTCGCCTGATCAACATTTGATTCCATCAAGAGACCTTATCAGTTGCTACCATCACAACATATGGTTGTTAATCCATAACACAGGGTTAAGACCACAAATACAATAAACGAGCCTAACGAAAATCTAAAGAGAACGCCTTACCTTGAAATCCCGAAAAGAGATGGAGTTTAGAGACTAGCGGCTTCCAGCTTTTAGATCTAGACGATCTACTTCGATTCCCAATGTGTCGCCCCAAAATGAGAACACGAGAACAATCAAAACATTACTCCAGGGATAATCCTATCACGCCAACTAGCCTTTCGGCTTTGGGCTTTAAAAACCGGAAGAGAAAAAGTGAAGAGAGAATTCGACACTTACCTTAACACCAACAGATTCGACTAACCCTTAGAGATTCCGGCAGTTAACACGATAGAAGAAAGAAATCGACAAGGAGAAAAGAGTGGACAAGGTATTCGGCCAGTAGGAAAGAGTAGAGATGAGAGTTGAAGTGAAGAGATTCGGCTTTAGAAGAGATCAAAAGAAAAGATGTAGAGAGGAACTGTGAGGTTTCGGCTTGTAGAGGAAAGGAAAGAAAAGAATAATAAAATTTCAGCTTCTGCATAAAAATGGAGACGAGAGGAAAAAGAACAGAAAGAATAGGATCCAAATGTCGGAATTGAAGAGATATCCCCCTACTTAAACCAAATTTCGGCACCTACTACCTAAAAATCGAAAATGCCCCTTTTTAAAACTAAAACTAAGCTACTGATCAAGGGAAATTTTGGCACCCCTTGAACATATCAGAACCGATTCCTCCTCCCCTTCAGTGTTGGAATTTCGGCCACCACTGTGACCAACCAATAAATCCTAAATTTTCTCCCTTATCATTATCTGATTTCTCATCCACAAGTGGCCTAGATAACACCACCTCTTCCTTCCTTTATCTGCCACATTATCAGCCATATTACATTATCCCACTCATTAAATCTCCCTATTTTTAAGCATTCCAACCGGCTTCAACTCCCTCTCTTTTGATGCCAAAAACATTCAGAATATGTGGGTAATGCGACTCGAACCTTGGACCTCCTTACTGCTTATCACGCCACCTCATAGCCCCTGAATAACGCCACTGACCACTGGGCCACAAGCCCATTTTGTGTCTTAATTCACAGATATTATCTTTTAAGCCCTATCCTACCTGGCTCTCCACTAAAGTGCCCAAGCAGAAAATTTGACTAAGGCCTCGGCCCATCCCCGAGCCCAATCTGAACCCCTTAACCACTCTAATTAACGCATTAAACATAACATAAACATCAGAGCACATTAAATGCGAAGCCCCACCAATTCAGGATGTTACATACACTCTGACCCATCACTTTTCATTTTTTTACAATTTAGTCAATACCTCAGATTTATTTCTCTCAATATATGAATCTGTTCAATTTCTTCCTATATCCAACTAACTTCTTTATTAACACGAATGATTTCTATTTTATTTCCTTCGAAAATTCTAACACATGTTGAAACACCCCAAACCCGGCCCACAAGCTTTGACCAGATTTGGTATGTTCCTCAAGTAAACCGATTCAAAGTTCTTTTGTTCCTTAGGAAAAACTTGTGCAATTTTAAAGAAAATAATGTTTTGGGTTGGGCTTGTGTTGAAAACCAATTTATCTTATATTGAAATCCATTTATTTCGGGTGACAAAATACTTAGGGTTTATTTTAAAATAAATTTGTTGATCCATAAATAATAATTTGTAAACATAATAAATAAAAGTAAAAAGAAATAAAGAAATTCAACTATGGCCTTATGGCCTTATTACATCAAATAATCCCAAAATAAAATTCTTAAGTACTTAAATAAAATAAAATGTCCATTTTGAATAAAACTTCAAGCTGAGCATGGCCACCACAAGTTCTGCCGTCCCGGTCCATCACTGTTCATCACCTGAAAAATGTTCCCACAACGGGGTGAGTCAACAGACTCAATGTGTACACAACACTAAAATTTAATAGATCAGGCATACCATAACGTATCACATGCACATTCATATACAGATAAAATAATGATGCAACCCATACCCAAACCTAGATGCCATCCACTACACATCCCCGTACCAACCTGCACACCGTGGGGACTACTAAGTCGACCCTCCTTCCGCTACACACCATCGAAGGCAGTCGCTGCAGTCGACGTGCTCATCGCCCATATAAGATTCGTGGCATAGCCACCAGATTCAGATAATTGTGTCATGAGACACCACATTCAGATAATGTAACCAAAGTTACCACATTCAGATAATGTGACCGAAGTCACCACATTCAGATAGTGAGACCGAAGTCATCACATTCACTTCCCCTTTCTCATATAACCCGAATGCCCATGTTATTCATATCATGCATATCATACTTAAATTCACATTCACGTTACTTTTCACATGTTAAATATAACATATTTAGTAATCCTAGTAGGAGTAGGAAACATACCTGAGTACTTTGTACCACATTAGGGTACTTAGCCATATTCACATTCTTATACATACATATATTACATATTGCCATATAACGTATTAAAAGATAGTGTGGGGTACACACCTGATTTGCTTAACGAATTCCTTGAAATCCCGAAAAAACCGATCTATTGCTCTGGATCTCAATTCCTACATTTGGTAACCTTAATATGTTAGCATAAAGCCTATAAAACCAAATCCTAGTAGGATTTGTATTCTTAAAACCTACCTTGTTGTCGAATTGACTATAGTCAAATCCCGAAAACTTGTATTCTTCTCCTTTGAAATCGGCTACTCACTAGATCCCTTGAATCTGTTAGTTTTCGGCTTAAAACACATAATAATATATCTAACAACTAAAATAGGCCTTGGCCGAATGCTATAGACACTTACCTTGTGGATTTTAAATCCCGAAACTCACCGAATAACTAGGGAACACGCGGCTTATGGTGTACCTTCGGGAAAAGAACTTCTCCTTCCTTGTAGTCGACACTTAGTAAATCCCGAAAGATCCTTCCAAATTTCGGCAAACAAGTTTCTAATGGATTAGTCCTAGATTTCGGTAAATCTTAAAAGAAAAAGGATGGAAATCTAATGAGATCTTACCCTTACTTTAGATATCGACAGTTCCTTTGCTTAAAGTCTCAAACTATTCGGCTATGGCCTTGATCTTAGCAAGCTTCCGGCTTTTGGAATATTGAGAGGAGAAGAATGAAGAAGAAAAGAATAGGGGTTGCAGAGAAAATTCGGCAGAGGTTATCAAGGAAGAGTAAATAATGCTGAGTGGCCTCTCTATTCCTTTTATAGCCGAATTTACTAGCTAGAGTCCCTTACTTGGCCACCACTCTTCTATTTGATAGCTTTATCCTTTGTATTATCACTAAATAAAAGAATTTAATCCAACCATTATCTCTTGAAAATAATGATAAATAAATCCCTTATTTATCCATCATTTAGCCGAATTTTAAAGAGAATAAAACTCTTCCTTTTTAAATAGCTTGTGCCGTCCACCTCACTTCTTCTGGAAGCAAAATAAAATTTCTTTTATTTGCTTCCCATGTGACTCGAACTCAGGCCCACTTGCTCATGTAGGTGGCGTCACTTACCTGGGCCTTAAGTGGCATTTCCAGGCCAATTTTCCAAGCCTGTTTGTGTGTCAAATTCCTCCTATTATTTTTCCTAAGGCCACCTTGCCTTAGTTTTCTCTTTTTAAGCCTTAAAACTTGACATTTCTTTACATTTCCAAGTTTCCAAAAATTTTCGTTTGGCTCTTTAAACTTGACATTTCCTTACATTTCCAAGTTTCCAGAAATGTTTACTTTCCTCTTTTGAATCATTTCCACATCATTTCCTTACATCCCCTAGTTTCCAAAAATATTCACTTTCCTCTTTTAAACTTAACGTTTCCATACATTTCCATACATTTCCATACATTTCCATACACATTAGGGTTCCTAGAACTCCTCAGAACACATCCAACACACCCACTGAGCCCACTATCTCATGAATTACACACGAACGCATAACCCCTAATCTAGGATGTTACACATGTCATATTGTATTAGCACTATTCTCGGCTCAGGTGGTTTAGGGATGTTACAACATGATTGAATTTATATTCATTATTAGTGATATATATAAAGCATAATGGGCCTTTCAACTTCACAAAAAAATTCATTTTGGCCCTCCATTTAATTTTTCGCCTCTTTTAGCCCTTAAACTTGCATTTTTTTTCAAATCCCCCCAAAATGAATGGAAAAGTTAACATTTTTTAACTTTGCTGACCCATCACTTTTCATTTTTTTACAATTTAGTCAATACCTCATATTTATTTCTCTCAATATACGAATCTGTTCAATTTCTTCCTATATCCAACTAACTTCTTTATTAACACTAATGATTTCTATTTTATTTCCTTCGAAAATTCTAACACATTTCATATTGTATTAGCACTATTCTCGGCTCAGGGGGTTTAGGGACGTTACAACATGATTGAATTTATATTCATTATTAGTGATATATAAAGCATAATGGGCCTTTCAACTTCACAAAAAATTCATTTTGGCCCTCCATTTAATTTTTCACCTCTTTTAGCCCTTGAACTTGCATTTTTTTTCAAATCCCCCCAAAATGAATGGAAAAGTTAACGTTTTTTCTCTTTGCTGACATGACATACACGTGGATGTCCACGTGGATGACACATCAAAGTTTAATTAGTTTTTAGATTTATTAGAAAATTTTAAAAAATTAATATTTTTTAAATTAATAATTATTAAAACTTTTAAAAAGTATGAAAATAAAAAAATTTAAAATTTTTTTCAATTTAAAAAATTAATTAAATGTTAACATGTCATCTGAGCGGCAATCCACATGTATGCCACCTTAGTAAAGTTGACTAACTTTTCCATCCATTTTGAGATGATTTGATTAAAAAATGCAAGTTTAATGGCTAAAGAGGTGAGAAACTAATTGAATGGCTAAAATGATTGTTTTTATAAAGTTGGAGGGAGAAAAAAGTTATTATACCTATATATAATTTATTAGGTTTAATGCTAAGCATTACATGAGACCATTTTAATAAAAGAAAAAAGAAAAACACCACATCTACTATCCAAATGAATTTTTTTTTAGGTGGAAGTAAACAACCAAAGAACAACAGTTACAAATATAACAAGACTAATAATCAAAGGAATTTAAAATAGCCATATCCTTAATAAAAAAAAGCCTTAACTGTAACTGGGGGATCCTTATAGATCTGCAAATTATTATAGTGATGTCTGCAGCCTTCACTATATGATCAGCAACTTTGTTGTGGTCCTGATCTGCCACAATTCATTGTGGGAAATTAAGGTCTTTTCAGCACTTAACGAGCTTATTTTATAGTGTTTTTATATGTTCTTCTTTCATTTTCAATTTTTATTGCTCTATGTTTTAATTTATGCAAAATAAGCATTTTTACGCAATTTTTGAGTTATGTAACGACCTAATGGGCCACTATGGGCCTAGGGATGATCTAACGGTTCTATTTAGTGTGTAGAACACTACTTTCGGGCTTAAAAGGTAAAGGACGACACTGGAAAGTGGTGTCGCAACATCGAACTTCGAAGCCAAAATACCTAGAAAATGAAGGCAGTGTCACGACACTGGTCCTGTGGTGTTGCGACACCAAGTGACGATCTGGAATTTTAATAAAGGGTATTTTAGTCTACATAATGTACTTTAATCAAATTTTTGGGTTGTTTAGCAACCCTAATTAGGTCTGAGCATAAACTCTATAAATAGGCGTGTTAAGTCTCATTTGAGGAAGCTTGACCAAGTGAGTCGTTTTAGTATTTTAAGGTTTTAGTTTAGTTTTTATTTCTTTTCAATTTAGTCTTTGTTATACTTTTGTTACTATTTTAACTTGGATTTGATTTCGATCCAAGGCTTTTATATATTAGTTTTTCATTAATTTTTTGTTGATTCCAATTGCAATCGAGGTGATCTTCATGACTGTTAAATGAGATTTCGCATCCGAGCTCAAATTGATATAAAAAAAGAATTTATTTCTCTACTCATTACTTTTATTTAATTTGTTGTTTTGCATGTTAAATATGAGTTTAGAAATTATTGTATTTAGATCCATGAGTAGCTAATTTCCTTAGGGAGATTAACAAACGGATATGTGAATAATTAACGAATGAATGAGGGTTAAAATTTAGGTTAGTTGGTTTAAATTATCGGCGATTAAACCCTAGGAAGTGATGCCTCTAGGAAGTAATTTAGGATAAATGAGATCGAGAGGTAAGTTTATTGATAAACCGTAATATGTACATATTTTAATCCCACATTTAGCATACTTTTGGAAGATTTATCCCCTGAATTGTGGAATTCGATGCTCCTAATCCTTTAATTTCATGTTTTATACTTAGGAGAGCACCAGAAGATGAAAAGAACGAGAAACGGGCCAAAAACAAAAAAAATGGGCCAAAGTACGAAATCCACACAGCCTGGAGAAATCCACACGGCCGTGCCTTTTAAGCAGATCTGAACACGGCCTGGACTCAATTTACACGGGCGTGCCACACGGGCGTGTCCCTGCCGTGACCTATTTTAACTCTAATCGGATTAGGATACTTAGGGGCAAAGAAAGCCTATATAAACACCCTAAGTGTGACCGAAAAGGGGGGCATTCAGGTAGGCCGAGGAGCCAAGCCAGAGAGGCTGAATTGTGAGATTTACTCGAAGACAGCCAGTTGATTCATCTCAAGAAGCCGGAATCATACTCAAGATGGAAGATCTTCCCTTCAATTTCCTTCAGGGGGTTTTAGGGTTTTTCTTATGTTTTGTTTTATATTTCTTTTGAGATGTATTTTTTTATAATTATGAACTAAACCCCTCAAATACCTAGAGATAGGATGACGAAAATCTGCCGGATTAGGGTCAAACCT
This sequence comes from Gossypium australe, assembly GCA_005393395.2. Classification (NCBI taxonomy): domain Eukaryota; kingdom Viridiplantae; phylum Streptophyta; class Magnoliopsida; order Malvales; family Malvaceae; genus Gossypium; species Gossypium australe. Next base: position 91,036,507 of record CM016615.1, read on the forward strand.
AATATGGGATTCCATAGATCGAGTTAATGCAACTCTAGGGGTTTTAATTAGAAAGAGATTTCAATTAATCAACCTAGTGTTAGACGTTAGTAGCCTCGAGAGAGGTATTAATATAAATTAGGGAATCCTACAGATCAAGTCAAGTGAATAAATTGTCTGGTTCAGAGTTAAATAACAAGTGAAGTCTAGGTGGATTCTTCATCGGGTATTGTCTTAATCAATTGGTTTTTCCCAAAAGTATTTTCCCAATTCATTCTCTGTGTCTTAGCATCTTTAGCTTAGTAATTAGTTAGTTTTAGATTAAACAACAATTCCCTTAATTCTTAGGTTGAATAATAAAAAGATAGTAATTACTAGTACTCTTGGTCCTTAAGGATACGATACTTCCGGTCTTGCCATAGCTATACTACCAAACGATAGGTGCACTTGCCTCAATCGTTGTCATAAGTTAGTTTCTAGGCTCGATCATTCATTATATAAATTTTAAGACTTTCTGACAAGATCAAGTTTTTGGTGCCGTTTCCGGGGACAAAGATATTAGGAACACTTAATTTTTATTACTTCAGCTATATTTTATTTTTGCAATTAAATTTTATTTTTACTTTTCTAAAATTTCTTCTTTGCTTCTGGCAGGTATTTTAGTTTATGACTAGAAGAAACCCGTCAGGACCTCTACTTTACAATAATGAATTAAAAGCACAGTTCGCAGAAACCGAAGAGAAATAAGGAGAAGCCTACAATACATACAAGAAAAGTAAGAAGACGAAATTAATACTACCGAATAGATGGCTGAGAATAATCTGCTACCTCCAGAGGTGGCCGAAAATCATTCTCCTCGAACTATGTATGATTATGCTAAACCTAATTTAACAGGAACTAGGTCAAGTATTGTTAGACCTACTATTGCTGCAAATAATTTTGAACTGAAACCTAACACAATTCAGATGATACAGCAATTTGTTCAGATTGATGGTTTAAAGGATGAAGATCCAAATAATCACTTGGCAAATTTCCTAAAATTTTGCGATACTTTCAAAATAAATGGCGTTTCTGATGATGCCATCCGTCTTTGGTTATTTCCCTTTTCTTTGAGGAATAAAGCAAAACAGTGGTTGAATTCTCTTCCACGAGGTTCAATCACTACATGGGAACAAATGACCAAAAATTTTTTGTTAAAATATTTTCCACCGGCTAAAATGGCTAAGTTGAGGAATGATATCTCTTCTTTTGTACAGATGGATTTAGAAACACTTTACGATGCATGGGAAAGATACAAGGATCTATTGATAAGGTGCCCACACTATGGGTTACCCTTGTGGCTACAGGTCCAGACCTTTTATAACGGTGTGAACCCCTCAACCAGGCAATTGATTGATTCAGCCGCCGGCGAAACCTGAATAACAAGACTCTTGAAGCGGCTTATGAGTTTATGGAGGAGATGTCACTGAATAACTATCAGTGACAAGTCACAAGGACAAAGCCAACAAAAGCCGCTAGTGTTTTCAACCTCGACGCAGTGACCATGCTATCAAACCAGGTAGAAATGTTAAATAAAAAAAATTGATGGTTTATGTGGTTCTTCGTAGGTACATCCAGCAATACAGTGCGATATGAATGGAGGAGGGATGAACATCACAGAATATCCGCCTCACAACCCGAACGCTGAAAACGAGCAAGTTCACTATATGGGTAATAATTCTAGACCTCAAAATAACCCTTATAATAATACTTACAATCCAGGTTGGAGGAACCACCCCAACTTCTCATGGGGTGGTCAAGGAAACCAAAGACAACAACCCCTCCCAAGTTTTCAACAACAGCCCTACCCACAGGAAAAGAAGCCGAACCTTGAAGAGATCCTGACAAAATTCATCGCGGTGTCAGAAACTCATTTCCAAAACAACGAGACAACACTTAAAAATCAACAAACATCGATTCAATGGATCAAGAACCAGTTAGGACAACTTGCCAAGATCATATCAGAACGACCACAAGGCAGTTTGCCAAGCAACACTGAAACAAACCCAAAAGAGCAACTTCAAGCCATAACAGCTCATGTTAGTGAAGGGTTAGATGAGCCCAAATTAAGGTAAGAGAATGTGGTAGAGGAAGGTAAGGTTGAGGTAAGCCATGACAAACCAAAACTGGTAATTAAAGAGTACCAACCTCGTGTACCATATCCCAATGCGATGAAGAAAGACAACACAGATGAACAATTCGGTAAATTTCTTAAACTTTTAAAGAAATTACATATTAACTTATCGTTTCTTGAAGCTCTTTCACAGATGCTAGATTCCAAGAAATTTTTAAAAGAGCTTTTGACAAACAAATGGAAGTTAGATGAAGAGCCGCATGTGGAACTAAACGCAGTGTGCTCAGCAATTTTGTAAAATAAACTACCACGAAAAATAAAAGATCAAGGGAGTTACAATTCCATGCTTAATTGGTAGTTTATCTGTTGATAATGCTTTAGCTGATTTAGGGGCAAGCATCAATGTTATGCCTTATAAAATGTTCAAACAGCTAGGTCTAGGGAAACCCAAACAAACTAAGATGAGCATCAGCTGATAAGACTATTAGAATTCCTATGGGTATAATTGAAGACGTACTCATAAATATTGACAAATTCATATTCCCAGTAGACTTTGTCATTTTAGACATGGATGAGGACAACAATATTCCTTTAATTTCAGGAAGACCCTTTTTAGGAACTGCCAGAACTAAAATTGATGTTGGTATAGGTGAACTTATACTTCGTGTAGGTGACGAAATGATCACTCTTCAAGCCCTTGATTCAGCTAGGACATCAAGTAATCAATGTGAGAACATAAATCCTATTAATGACCATTTAGTTCAACCTTCTTTACAGAAAACACCATGAAACTACACAACTGAGCCAGATTCTAGACCTCATACCAACAAGAAAATAACTCATGAGGAACAGATCGATGAACTAGACGAGTGGAAGACGCATTTCAAAGAGAAATTAGGAATACACGAAGCAGAACCAACTCCATTCTGTGGGACAAACAAAATTAATATCAAAGATCAGGTATTGTTGGATAAGAAAGACCCTCGAATCTTCCCTTCCGACCTTAATACAAACGAAGAAATCCCTTTTAAGGTACTCAATGTCTTCCCATACGGAACAGTCGAGGTAAGTAATCCTATATTCGGCACTTTTAAAATAAACACTACTCGACTCGAACTATATGCTGATAATAGAACTGAATGCATGAGAAAGGATTTTCAACTCCTCAAACCACCAAGATTATGCGAATGAGAGGTAAGTCTAGCTTAAGACTTTAAACGAGATCTTCTCGGGAGGTAACCCGAGCACTAACCCCATTAATTGTTACATTTCTATTTTCACTTTAATTTTTCCTTTTTAGAACCTAACTATAAACTAACCAAAGTGCAGGTTTCTCTACCCACACAGCCTTGCACACGGGTGTTGTAACACCCCTTACCCGAGACCATCGCCGGAATTAAGTAAGAGGCATTACTAGACTTGACTACAAGTTCAAAACATAAAAATTTTAAAGCTGTCAAACTGTGTCGTGCCGACTAATTTAGCTATAACTCGAGTTACAAAACTCGAAATTCAGATCCGTAAATTTTCCTTGAAACTAGACTCATATATCTATTCACCAAAATTTTTCTAGAATTTTTCATGTGGCCAATTAGTACAGTTTATTCTTCAAAGTTACCCTTATTACACTGCTGGACAGTTCTGACCTGTCCTTATAAAACTGCAGTTATCTGATTGCACGGTGTTCTTGTTTATACCAATGAAAAATAGACTCATTTAGGGTTCTACACATATAAACCATGCTTCCTAATTATTTTTGTACAATTTTTGACAATTTTTCCAAAACAGGACAGTGACTCACGAATTCATTCAGAGCAGGTCTCGTTTAAACTTAATTATCTCATAATATATAAATCTTTTGCCTATTCTGTTTCTTTCGTATAAAAATAGACACACTATGGTTCAATTTCATAACTCACTCACCTCCAAATTCAATATACCCTATTTTTGGTGATTTTTCTAATTCACGTCGCTGCTGCCACTACAAACCATTTTGTTGTATTTCATAAAAAAATAAACTAGCTTCTAACTGAACCTACCTACCTCACAAATTCAAGGATTCCATTCATATACAACCATTTCCTTTATAAAAACGATTAACTTTGATTAATCATGCATAGACCTTTGCCATCATAAACTAACTTACATTTCAAACACAACAACGTAGTTAACTGAAAATTTAGCCATATTCGCATGGCTATTACATACAGGGACCTTAAAATCATCAAACAAGGACCAAGTCTATTCTATACATGCCTTCAAGCAAACCAAAACGAAGTAGTACCCCAAATTGTAAAATGATAGTGTGAGTGACTTTCCAAACTATCCCGTTGAGCTTGTAGCTGGATCCTAATCTATAAAACAGAGAAAACATTTCACATAATAAGCTTTCTAGCTTAGTAAGTCCTAACTCAAGAAAAATAGAACATTTAATTGTTTACGAAAAGAAAACAATCAACATATGGCATTTCACATAGGCAATTAAGTAATTAGTTTACACAAAGCCAAATACTAATAATTCAGTAACCTACTTTCTTAACGTCTATACATGAAAACCAATTGTTCCATAATAGCATGCTCTAAGCTCGACTTTCGTCAAATTACATCCATCAATATTAATTTGGCACAAGTAATATTAAACATAACATACCTCACATACTTACCCGAACCATATTCTTGACAATTTAGCTCTAAATTGTCTTGACAAAGATTAAATTCCTCTTTGGTAAATTACATCACCGGCATCAAGCCTGCTAGGCGTAAAAGCCTGAAAGGTAACACCGGCACAAGGCCTGCTAGGCGTAAAAGCCTGAAAGGTAACACCGGCACAAGGCCTGCTAGGCGTAAAAGCCTGAAAGGTAACACCGGCACAAGGCCTGCTAGGCGTAAAAGCCCGATAAATAACACCGGCACAAAGCCTGCTAGGCATAAAGCCCGTTTATGTCAAAAATAGCTTTACAAATTTTTCACATTTCACTGTTACATATCAAACCATATGCGTTTATTCACTTTTAGTTAAATACATTTGAAATTAACCCAATCCATCATCATCACATTCGGCCAACTCATGATTTTACACCAACTCATACAAATTCTATCATTCATTAAATTTTGTAAATAATCTCAAAACATAAGATTTCTCACGGACTTACTTATTCCTTTGCATTAACCAAATAAATTCACTACAATACTATACATTTACATTCGGCTATATCATGAGTTTATACTTTAATCTTCCACAGTTTATCATTTACTAAATTCGTAATTAACTTATTGACATATTTTAGATAAAGGACTTACCTCAGAAGTAGATAGATTCAGAGTCTCCAACTATTCGTTTAGTTTAGCTTTTCCCCGCTCCAACTTTTTCTCCTTTTGATCTTGATCTAATTTGGTTCAATTAAACCAATTAAACCACACTTCCAATTGAAAGCAAAATCATAAAATAAATAATTCCAAGACATAAACATTTGCACTCGGCATTCATCTTCTACTTTGTTCAAGTGCATTCAAAATTATTAGGGAACACTTTGGTAATAATTTCTTTGATGTGCTTTAACTTACAACTTACCCTCTTATCTAGCCACACTTTAACTTTATATAATTATACATATATATGACCGAATACAATAGCTCAATGTCATTCTTTCTTATGGCCGAATATGCCAATTCACTACCCATGCATTTATCTCAACATACAACCAAGCAACAACTAAATAACCACACCAAATTCAAGCATTTAACTAATCCGATTTAACCTATTGAACACCACAATAAAATTTTCAACCCACTTGGATCCCTTCTCCATGGCCGAATGGCCCTTAGGTTCCTAGGATTTTCTACCTTCCATCCATTTGACCCCTTGCACTAATTTACTTCAAGAAAGCTAGTCTTAAACTTAGTTCACCCAATAATTATACATCACATATAACAATTAACCTAGGGTCAATTTCATTATAAGTGAATGGCCGAACATCAAAACACAAGAAGAAATTATTTTCATGAATGTCCAGCCCAATATTCGGCCAAACTATGATGGTACCTTCAAGCCAAAATCAATATAATCTTCTTACAAGTTCATGCCATTTCTTCTCATATTATCTAACTTATTAACACAACAAACTACAAAATTAGCACCCATGGCCGAATCTCATCTGACCAAAATTAACAAGCTTTGCTTGTTTCCAAAGAAAAATAATCAAGAAATCAAGCCATATCAAGGTAGGTTATTAAAGTAAAGTTCAAACTCTTACCTATCCTAATACATGCAAGGGCCGAATGAAGAAGATGAAGGTTCTTCCCTTTCCTTGATGGTGTTTCGGGTAGATGATGAATAAGGGAAGAAGAAAGAAAATTTTCTTTTTGTTTAAATCAATATTCACCCATTTAGCATGCTTATCATATAATAATACTTAAGACAAAAAAAAATACATAGAAAGCATAATATTCTTGCATGCTTGCCGTCCACCTTGTTTAATTATGGGGAATTTGACATGCAAATCCCCATGTTTAATGGACAATTCACTTAGCTCCCTTTTTATTAATGCCCACTACATTGGTCCTTCTTGCAATTTAGACCTTTTTAACAAATTAAACACTCAGATAGCTAAAATTTTCCACGAAATTTTCACACTTACTAAAACACACACATAACAAACACAAAACATAATATTATAATATCTCTTAGGCTCGGATTCGTGGTCCCGAAACCACCGTTCCGATTAGGGCCAAAATTGGTCTGTTACAGGTGTGGCCGTGGCCGTGGCCGTGTGAACACCACGGATCTTCGTACTGGCGTGGCAGAGATAGTACAAAATAGGACGAACAAAATATCTTCAAGCCACGGGCTCCAACAAAACACCACGGCCGTGCGATACAGTCGTGGTCGACACTATTTTATTAACACAGGCGTGGCGACCTACACACAGGCGTGGAAGAAATGAGCGAAGCATAACACGGCCGTGCGATACGGCCGTGTGATCCAACACGCCCAAGGTACACGGGCGTGGGAAATTACCAAACCCCTATTTCTATATAAACTCCTTTTTCTACTCACATCTTTCCTCACCAAACCCCTTTCCTCTCAACCCTAACCACCATAATTTATCTTCACCATCCTTACAAATATCACTCAATGCCCTAAGGCAAGGCCAACACTATCATTCTCATGTCAAAGAAGCGAAAGGACCATGCGTGCGAGACCGAATTACATGAGTTCATGCCGACCGCTTCAATGATTCGCCAAGCCAAGGACATTTGAGTCCATTTAATTTTTCTTTTTCTTTTCTCTTCTCCTTTATTTTCCTTATCTTTATTTCTCTTATGCTTAATTTAGTTTATTTTATTTTAGTTTCTTGGTTTTAGGTTCTAAAGGCTACTTGAGAATCACCACACCACGACCACTGCCAACTCAAGGAATCCATCCAAAATACATTGAGGGCAATGTACATCTTAAGTGTGGGGGGTGAATTTTACTTTCAAAAGTTCCTAACTTTTTGCATTATTCTCAAATCCCTGAATTATGTCTTGTTCTTAAGTAAATTCTCTCATATTACTGAAATTTCCTTTAATTCATGATTTTTATTGATATGTTTTGGATTAAGTCATTGATAATTGTGCAGTGATGTTTTAAACTTTAGGAGACTAGAGAATCAAGCATGATGAGTCTATTTTCAAAAAAATTAAAAAATTTTAGGTTGTCTACCTGAATCTAATTATTACCTTCAAGTTTGAAATTTACAAGGTTGAGATCAAAAACCCATAATTTTTGTGAGATTTTGAGCCTTTTAGAGCATATATCTTTTATTGCTCACTTTATTGATTATGAGTGTGTCAACATTGATTTGTTATTCTAGAACTTGCTTCGATTATACATGTTAAGACCACATCATTGATTTGATATACAGAGATGATAAAGGCACTTAGGATTTAACCCACTTACTCCACTAAAAGCCTACCCTCACAATTAACCCCTAGTAAACTCCTTTGATCCTGACAGACCGTTTATTGACTCACCTACTAATAATAACCCAAAACCCATCTTGTATTTGTTATCACCATTTCTCTTGACTACCCTTATATCGAGATTTGATTTGATTAGTTGTCTAACTACATTCTCTATTTCAATTGTTAAAATCTATTTACTTGATTTGTTCTTAAAAAAACGAAGTATATTTATTAGTTCTATGATTAAGTGAGCTTATACATTTAAAATCACATCTTGAGAAGAAGCTCGTGATATAAAATTTTAATTGATGTAATTCTTCGAGTCTTAGTTCAACTTTCTAAGTTAGGTAATTTGTCAATTCAATCTCGATTTTAACCCTTTAATTCAGCTTTTATCCACACCTTTAACCAAAGCCCCGTTACAGCCCTTAAGAGATCTTTTGACCTGTGTATCATTTCATTCTATAGTGGTGGAGATTTGATTTTCATGCAAGCTTATGGGATTAACTTTTCATGTTCAACTTTTGAGTGTTTAATTTTGAACCTTAAACACTTTTGAGTGAATTGAGTGGATCTTTAGTGAGGATGTCAATTCTTGTCAGTTTCAAATCAGAGGTAATTATTTAAGTAAGGGGAAACACCTATATTTTCATGCTATAAAAACTATGACTTTGACTATTTGAATCTTTAGGACCCTTCTACTTAAATTATCAATGTATGAGTTATCTATGAATTATGATGAAACACTATAGATGAATATTATGAATTGAGGAACTTCATTTTAATTGTGAGTTGAGAATTTTGCTTGAGGACAAGCAAATGCTTAAGTGTGGGGGTATTTGATAAACCGTAATATGTACATATTTTAATCCCACATTTAGCATACTTTTAGATGATTTATCCCCTGAATTGTGGAATTTGATGTTCCTAATCCTTTAATTTCATGTTTTATACTTAGGAGAGCACCAGAGGATGAAAAGAACGAGAAACGGGCCAAAAACGAAAAAAATGGGCCAAAGTATGAAATCCACACGGCCAGGAGAAATTCGTACGGCCTGGAGAAATCCACACGGCCGTGCCTCTTTAAGCAGATCCGAACACGGCCTGGACTCGATTTACACGGGCGTGCCACACTGGCGTGTCCCTGTCGTGACATGTTTTAAATCTAATCGGATTAGGATACTTAGGGGCAAACAAAGACATTTCGAAAGCCTATATAAACACCCTAAGTGTAACCTAAAAGGGGGGCGTTCAGGTAGGCCGAAGAGCCGAGCTAGAGAGGCCGAATAGTTGGACACGTCAGAATCATACTCAAGACGGAAGATCTTCCCTTCAATTTCCTTCAGGGGGTTTTAGGGTTTTTTTTATGTTTTGTTTTATATTTTATTCTGAAATGTATTCTTTTATAATTATGAACTAAACCCCTCAAATACCTGAGGGGGGATGAAACCTAAGACGGATCTTGTTATTATTTTCTGAACTATATGATAAATACTTGATTTTTTCTTAATTATGTATTCTGAACTCTTGTTTTAATATTTCAAGATATTGATTCAAGTATTGATGTGCTTAGGCAGTGGAGGAATATTCCCTGTTTAAGAGTAGATCTAGCATAGTTAAGCGGAGTTGATTGCAACCCTAGAGATAGGGTGACGAAAATCTGCCGGATTAAAGTCAAACCTAATATGAGAGTCCATAGATCGAGTTAATGCAACTCTAAGGGCTTTAATTAGAAAGAGATTTCAATTAATCAACCTAGGGTTAGACGTTAGTAGCCTCGAGAGAGGTATTAATATAAATTAGGGAATCCTACGGATCAAGTCAAGTGAATAAATCGTCTAGTTCAGAGTTAAATAACAAGTGAAGTCTAGGTGTATTCTTCCTCGGGTATTATCTTAATCAATTGGTTTTTCCCAAAAGTATTTTCCCAATTCATTCTCTGTGTCTTAGCATCTTTAGCTTAGTAATTAGTTAGTTTTAGATTAAACAACAATTCCCTTAATTCTTAGGCTGAATAATAAAAAGATAGTAATTACTAGTACTCTTAGTCCTTAAGGATACGATACTTCCGATCTTGCCATAGCTATACTATCAAACGATAGGTGCGATTGCCTCAATCGTCGTCATAAGTTAGTTTCTAGGCTCGATCATTCATTATATAAATTTTAAGACTTTCTGACACGATCATTTATTGAGTACCTCATAATTTATCCCGATCAAGAGGTAAACATGATTTGGTCGATTAGTTAATTAGTTAGAGGCCAAGAGGTAATAACTTGTTAATTAATAGCGAACTCGATAAAACTTGTTAACATGTATTGGTCAAGACATTCACATTTTGTTGGGTCGGCCATTTTTAGCTACATCTAGATTGACCATTGATCTCGAAAAGAATGAATTAGTAATGAATATCAATGCCAAAATAGAAGTATTAAAATGTGCCCATGATTCCCCAAATGTGGAATATAATGATAAAATAGGGGAGGACTGTTATGTAATTTCCTTTAGCACCCCTAACGACCTTGGTCAAAGGTACATTTCTAGTTCGATGTGTGTAGGTAACAAAAGATCGAGGGAACATAACAAGTAGAAGGACCCCAGGCATAAATTTGATTATTGGACAGACTAAGATAATTGCCAAACGAGCAAAATGGTGATGCATGGAACGCTAGAGCTACCGAATGAGTCTGGTAGCCATATTTAAATTCGTAATGAAACTTTGAAAATTATTGTAAACGTTTGTACATTTGAATTTTGATTTTATTTTGGACTTTAATTAGGTTATGATACGAACCGGCTCGGGGTGAGTCGAAACGTATGCGGGTTGCCCAATCGTCTACGAGGAGGAATTAAGCCTTTGGAAATAATCAGAAAATATAAATGAGTTTGCGAAAGCTTAAGTGAATAAAATAGGAAGCGGTTCGGTTTGATGGAAAAAGAAATGAAAATAGATAAATAAAATGGATAAATGATAATTCGATAGAGATGGATAAAAGAATTTAAACAAGAAGCGGTTCAACGCTAAAGAGTGTCACCCCGGATTCAATAATGTTTAAGGTGGAAAATGGTAATCGAAGATGGAAACAGAAATACAAACTTAAGAAAGATTCAACACTATATATCAGTGTCACCCCATTTCTTATATCGTTAAGGTGGATAGATGAAGATAGGTTGTTGAACGCCACACCAAACGAAATTTGGTGATAAGTTCAAACAAGTCGAAGACGCCACAAGCAAGCTTGATAAGTCTAACGAAACTTGTACGAAAACGAAGAGGAGATAAACTCACTCAAATGAACAAAGTTCATAAAGTTTCATTTATCAAAATTCTATGTTTTTACAATTGAATACTGACAAGCTATTTATAAGCCTAAGGTAGCTTGTTGTGGCTGAAACATCATCATAAGAATTAAAAATCAAATCCTAGCACAAATGCTTCTTAATTTGCCGTGGAAGCTTGGTTGTCCAACTATGGAAAAATAATTCCCACGTGGTTACAATATGGCATATTTAATTCTTTCAATTCCAATTTGACCTTGTCGTTCACTTGCTCATGCATCCATTTAAGTTTCAAAATTCAGCCCACCATGTGTCCTCATTTATGCTTCCATTTTAAATGAATTTGAAATTTGTTTTTGGCTGCATATTTGTTCTCATTGCCGTCCACTTACTCACAAGAAGACAAGGGAATATTTTAATTATGTTGCCGTCCATATCCTCCTCAATTCAACACATGTTTTCTTCCATTTGTTTATTCCTCCATTGCCTTTTATTACTTTTATTTACACTCCACTATGCCGTCCAAGTGAGTCATGCTTCCACAAGCTTCAACTCCAAGTTTAATTTTTAATTTCCCTCACATTTGTTGCCGTCCACATGCATTAGCAATGCCATGAAGAGCCCTTCAATTATTTAATTCACATGGTGCCTTCCATTTGTATTCTCTTGCCGCCAAAATGCAATTGCCCCATCATGGATTATTTAATCCTCATGCTTGCATTTTAAATCACAATATGTGCCTTGTTGTCGTTCAAGCTTGAAGAATAAAATAACTTCCCTTGTTATTTTAATTTCACATGGGCTTCAATCTTCATTTGTGCGCACGAGGATTCACCCTTTGGGAGAGGGAACATTCGGCCAAGCTTTGGGCAGCCAAGTGGGCACATTGACAGCATAAGCTTTGCCGTCCAAGCATAAAAACATGGGCATGTATTTGTGCTGTCCAAATATTAAACAATTTAATTCAACTCCCATAAGCTTGTGCCATTGGTTGACCTTGTAGACATAAAAGTATGGGCAAGGAACATGGTCAACGTTGGAAACATATGGGCATGGGCATGGTGGATTCCTTTGATTATTCCCACGCATGGAAATAAGAGATAGCATGAAGATTCCTTTAAGGTGCTTGTATCATGCTTGTGCCGTCCATCATATCTCCATATTCCATGGTCTAATTAATTCAAGCATGCTCAATCAAAATAAAAGAAGAGGTGGCCATGCTTAATTATTTCCACACCATAGCTTGTGCCGTCCATGTATATTTGGGTCTTCTATCACGCTTGAGTACTCCCCATTTTGACGGCACCTGTAATACATGAACCAAGATCAATTTAAGTGAAACTCAGCTGAACATAGTTAAAACAAAATCTAAACACTTTATTTAAAAACTAGGTAAAAACAAAGGTTAACAAGACACCTTAAAACACACAATAACTAGGACATAGTGATATATGACTAAATAATTTAATTAATTTAAATTAATTTAATTAAATTTCATTCCAGCAATTTAATTAACTCAAACTAAGTTAACTAATTTTTATTCCAATAATTAAATAATTAAAAAAATGGGCTAAGAAATGAGCTCCATAAATTTGAAAATTGTTGGTGCCCCGGGCGTGCTCGTATCAGGTTAGGACATTTTAATTAGAGTAAGATTTCAGCCTTAGCAACTAGGAGGAGTCTTTTAGGGACCTATTTGAAATTAGGGATAAAACGGAGGGACAGTTGTAAACTTGAAATTATATAGGGTTTTTCTATATATTTTTACCACATTTTTACTTAATAAATGTGTTTGTCTCGAGTAATTATTATTGAAATAAGTGAATTTTACTTAAGTAATTTTAGACATGAATTTAGAAAGTATGTGAAATTATGCTTAATTATACCTCATTTTCCAAAACCACTTTACTTTAAGGATAACCTACTTGTACCTAACTAATTATCCACTTAAATAAAATTATTAAATAATAATATTTTTGTACTCACTCGTCGAAATTGTGGTCCTAAAACCACTATCTCCAACACCATTATTAAACGGGCTATTACAGTTAGTTTAAATTATGTGTGATTAACTCTAAGAAGTAGACCTGTCCCGAAGGCCCGTCTGAAAAGTAGGAGGATTTTGGTAAAAATATAGCTCAAAAAATGGGCTTGGGCAAAAAAATAATACCCGTATAGAAAACGGGTTGGGGCTTCAGGTAAGGCTTTTTTAGCCCGAGCCCGGCCCGAATATGAAAACAAAAAAATGCTATTTTTTATTATTTTCTTGCTATTTTCTTTTTTTTTTTTTTACTATTTTACTACCATTTCACAATTATGTTGCTACTATTTTGTAGTTATATTGGAATATTATATAACTCTTGTTTTATTGTTAATTTTGTTACTATTTTTCACATTTTCTTATTAAGTTACATTTATCTTAGTGTTATTTAAGTATACATATTTTTTTAATTTATTTTCAATTTGTTGGGAAATATTTATTTTAATGTTTTTAATATTTTTAATGTATTATATATTTTTTAAAAAATATATAAAAAAATTAATATGGGCGAGTCAGTCGGGCCGGGCTCGGGTTTTAGTGTTTTTATTCAGGTCGGGCTTGGGCAAAATTTCAGGCCCATTTTTAGGCCCGGCCCATGGACACCTCTACTTGGAAGTGACGCCCCTATAAAGTAATTTAGGATAACCAAGATCAAGAGATAAGTTTACTGAGTACTTCATAATTTATCCCGGCTAAAAAAGTGAGCCAAAAGCTAATAGCTAGTTAATTAATAGCTAACTCGATAAAACCCGAGTTCTAAAGTTAATTAAGATCACTGAAGTGATAAAACCCGAGTTCTAAAGTTAATTAAGATCACTGAAGTGAGTTGATCTCCTGCCTATTTTATTGGATTATTTTCAATTGTTAAATTGGTTGATTTTTAGTTTAAATAATTTTTGGGTTAATTTGATTAATTGATGATAATTTGATTTTTTGTAATGTAATTTTAAATCGGTACTATTTAGACTTATTATTGTAGAGAATTAAGTTAGGTTTAATTCAACCTCCTTGGGAACGATCCTCGACATGCTTTTTGTAACACTATCTATATTACAATTTGACCAATATACTTGCGAATACAGCTGCTTAATCTTATATCTTTTTGTTACAGCATTTCCAGTCTAGACATTCACACGTCTGGTGGAGGTCAGGTCCCTTAAGCATATTGAACCCGCACTTTCCACTTGCAACACAACAGATGATGGATTAATCTCAATTCTAACATACTGATGTTAGCGGCATTTCTAGCTAAGATCAATTCAACCAGCATAACATTATCACATTCTAATTCTAACTGTATAAAACCAACCTTCCATGCTATTTGGAGACCTTCTAAGACAACTTGTGCTTCCATTTTTAATATCCTATCCTTACCAAGCCTTGTTGCAACACCTTACAGCTTGTGGTCTTTAAACACTCCCCCAACCGATGCATTACTAGTAGAATTTGGGATAGCACCATCTGTATTTAGCTTTACCCATCTTGTTTCTAGTGGCGACCAATTCTTGAGGGTAACTTTTGGGTGTCATAGAAGTTCCTCAATTCTTGGATTTGTCATACTCCTAATCCAAGCAACACGTGTAAATAATATCATCAATACAACTATCACTCCCCTTAAAAACTTAGTTATTTCGAATTTTCCATATAAGCCAACATAGGATAGAAAACAAAGTTGGTCAATCTTCTCTCATGATACTAGTACCCCTCTTATTAGACATGTTTAGCACTAACCATTCATTGATATCCTTTAAGAAAAAGATGCTTCGAAAATTAATTGGAACAACAACATGCCAAATAGCTTTAGCCAAAGCACAATCTCTAATAGCATGCATACCTAACTCGAATATATGGCCGCAACGAGGATAATGACTTTCATCATCCATATGCCGACCTATTCTTTCATCGTTAGTCAATAAACGATTCTGCCAAAACAATCACAAGAACGTCTTAACACGCTATGGAGCTTTCAACTTCCAAACTAGGTTCCAATTCATAGTCGAAACCGAATTAACAGGTGAGTAAAGACTTCTATAGGTTTCATAAGCAGAAAATGAATCACTACTCAACCATTTCTAGGAGATTCTATCAGACCCTACACTAGGAACAGGAGAAATAGTTGTAGCAATATGAAGAAGTATTTGATTTGGAAGGATTTACTGTAGTCAACTCCAGTCCCAATTGCCATATTCATCCATCATATCACAAACTCTAAAAGTCTCATCTAGATGGCTAGCACTTGCATAGAGTAATTTAAAAGGGCCAACCTGTCTGATCCATACATCATTCTAGAAATTAACTAACCAACCATCACCAACAAACCAATAAACATTATTGAGTACCTTTGGCCAGAATTTTATAATAGATCACCAAATAAATGAACAATTACTCCTCGAAATAGACATTAGAAATAGCCCCTAAACATTATATTTCCCCCTCAGAACTTGTACCCACAGTGCCTCCGGATGTGTAATGATATTGTAGCCCAATTTCAGAAAGAAAACCTTATTTTGATCAACGAGTTTTTTATTCCAAGACCCCTATTGTCTATTGATCTATAACAGTCCGACCAACTCAGAAGAACAAGTTTCATCGAATCCCTTTTCGATCCTCAAATAAAGCTCTGAGCAAGCTTTTCAATTTCATTACAAGTTGATTAGGGAATGTGTCATAGCTGCATAGTAGATTGGAATAGTTAGAAGAATTGATTTGACTAACGTAATCCTTCCTGCCATTGAAAGATTCATTGCTTCCCATCCATTAAACTTGCTACGTACCTTGTCCACGAAAAAAACCAACAACCTCCGATGTGACTTTTTTGTGAAAAATGGGCATACCGAGGTATTTCTGAAGGTCATCCACTCTTGAGACTCCAAGAATACCACAAATTTCATTGGCTAACTCCTCCAGAATATTGTGAGAGAAAAAAAGTCTAAGTTTTGTTTTTGTTGATTTTTTTACCAGAAAACCTACCGAAAGTATTTAAAATCTATTAATAAGTATGACTTGGTCCCTGTCTGCCTTGCAAAACAAAATTAGGTCATCTGTGAAGTAGAGATGTGAAATTGTCAGTCCACGTCTTAACTTCAATAGGGTTTCCTGGTCTTTATGCTTAACATCCATATTAATAAGATGACCTAGTCTTTCCATGCATAAAACGAACAAATACGGTGAAAGTGGATCAGCTTGTCGTAGACCCCATGTAAGATAAAACGAGTCAGTGGTAACTCCATTCCATAAGATCTATAGTGAAGATGAAGACACATAGTTCATAATAACATTAACCATTAGGATGGGAATCCCGCATCAAACAAAGCATCTTCCAAGAAATCTCATCTAATCCTATCATATGCCTTTTCCAAATCTATCTTTAGCGACATTCAACATTTCCACCCTATAACCATCCTCATGGTATGTATTGTCGCTTGTGTAATGATACTGTTACCTGAGATGTTCCTCCCAATGATGAAGCTTGATTAATTCTGCTTTACAAGGTTCATCATTAGTGGTCTCAATCGGTTAACAACTGTCTTCGTGATGGTTTTATACAAGATAGTGCATAAGCTGACAGGGCGGAATTGAAAGATAGTCTCTAGTCCTTGAATATTTGGAATTAACACCAATAAAGTCTTGTTAATATTAGGATCTAGTCCATATCTTTCCATCCCCTTTCAAACCAAAGAACAAACTAAGCTACCAACAATTCCCCACTGAGACTAGTAGAACTTTGCGTGGAATTAGTCAATTCCTGGTGCTTTCAGAGATGCCATACTAAAAATTGCTTTGTAAATTTCTTCATTTGTAGCTGAGCTTACTAGCATGTCACAATCATGAGTTGATAAGGTCGGGAATCTGTTGCGACAAGGGACATAACTGTCCATAGTATAAATATTCTGGAAGAAATCAACAACATATTTTTACAATATACCCTAATCATAACACCATCCTGAATTACCAATTTTAAGGCCTTGAATTTTATTCCTTTGTCACCTTATTAAAGAGCGACTATGGAAATATTTAGTGTTTATATCTCCATTTGCAAGCCAAGTTGTCTGTGACTTCTGAAACCAAAGCATTTCCTCATGTTTCAAAGCATTATCTATTTCCTGGTGTAGCTCAAATTCACAAGTTTGAAGCCTTGAGGATTATCGCAGTTCCAAGATCCTTTGAACAGGTTTGAATTCCTCAATTAACTCCTCCTTTCGAGCAAAAATGTTACCATAAACTGTCTAGTTCTAATCTTGAACTACTGACTAAAGTTGCTCTAGATTCAAAACAATATCAATGTCTTGACTCCAGTGGTTACGAATTAATTCTCCAAATTCTGGGTGCAGTAACTGGCTTACTAAGAAACAAAAAGGCCAACATGCATTGTTGGGGGAGTTTTGAATATTAAGCCTCAAAGACACCAGAAGTGGCCTGTGATCAGATTTCAATATGTGCAGGTGACGGACACAATTGTTAGGAGAGAAGTTATCCCAGTATGAATTACAGATTACCCTGTCGAGTATTTTGAAAAGGTACCCTCTATTCCAGGTAAATCAAGGACCCGAGAAACCCATATCTTACATCCCATGCTTGAATATAAATGATCTGAAGAGTTTACACTCGGTTTTAGTATTACTAGATCCACCAGCCCGTTCCGAATTATCTAGAATTAATTTGAAATCACCCTCTAGAATCCAAGGTTCAAAAACAAAACCTGCAAGTAACTCTAGAGAACTCCAAATGGAGTGTCTTTTGGCTGGTTGCGGACTGTTATAAATAGTTGAACATAAGAAACTTGAATGTCCTTGTTTACTATAGATCCTCGTATGAATCAACTGAGGATGTAAATCTAAAATATCATCTTCAACATTGCCGTTCCATAGAATCCAAATTACCTTAACAAAGCCCATATCTTCAATTCTGAAAGAATGATGAAAACCTAATTTCCCGATAATAGCATCAGCTCTTGAGTTACTAATATGAGTCTCAAACAAACCCATTAAATTAGGGGAGAAATATCTTTTATACTCCTTCACAAAGTTGTGAAAACGAGGATGACCAGTCCCTTGACAATTCCAAAATAATAATTTCGTGTCTATACAGAAACAAATTAATAAACAGGAAAGCCATACCCGATTGTTACGACCCATCAGCATCAAGACTTCCCACAAGGTTAGAGCTTTCCACCAGCATGGAATCCTCACCGTCCCTAGGTAAAATGACTAAATCTTGATCAATTCCATGCAAAATCCCCTCCATCATTGGTGACACATCCACCGAAGGTTATTTTGGTCTTAAATTTTTATCATTTGGGGGCTTTGGTGGGCGTGTCTTTTCCATGGGTCTTGAAATCGAAACCTCACCTGCCCTAATAACCTCAGCCAGAGGTTCCAATCTCATGCTCGTCCCCCCGACATTCATCTCTTTATTTTCCTTCCCATATCTCGATTTAGACATTCTATTTTAAAAAATCCTTATAGCTTTATTTTTTCGACGATCCAAAGGGCCCTTAATTTGCACCGATTGAAAATTGAAGGGCCTGTTGTTATTAGTTAAAACTTGCTGGCCCATTTTCGAACCATAGTCTGAAGGCCGCTGCCTATACGTAGATGAAGGCCCAGTAGAACCATTTATAGGCTTTAAAACATTTATATTTGGTCTAAGCCCACTAGAGACTAAAATGCCTTTCCCTTTCTTCTTAATACCGTTCTTTTTTGCATAAGAAACAAAGTTGGAATTCTTGGCAAGATTCTCATTCTTTTTCTCCGTATTTCTCTCCTGGATATGATCGGTCCTTGATTTCTTTCCAATCTGAGTATTATCCCCCAAATCATTCCTTCTTTGATTACCGATAAGGACATTGAACCTGGAACCGCCACCATTATCGCCTTGATTATTGTTTCGCTCATCACCCGTGCTCTGTCCCCTTCGTCGCTGCTGGCGTTCAACCAACATTCACGGCCCATAGTTTTCCTCTTCAACCTTCCATTGAATTTCATAGGCTTTCGATGGTATCGAATTACGAGATCCCTCATCCAGTGGTTGTGCATTCTACAAATTGGGACATGAATAATTTCTATGCCCATAAAGTCCACACCCAAAACAAACATTGGGTAATGATTCGTACTCAATCCTTTGCACTTTCCCATTAATCTTTGATATCTATGGCTTCCAGAGATCTAAAGCCAATCGAGCGAAACGACCCCTCTTGGTATTATCGATGTTTTCATCAATCTTCAAGACCGGTCCAATTATTTGGCCAATTGCATTCAGATGAAATTCAGAATAATAGCCTTCCGATAGGCCAGGAAATTGGACCCAAACAACTTGAGTGTCCACTTCAGTCTGAATCGTCGAGAAGGTCAGTGACCATGGGCGAACAATTAGATATTGTCCAAGAATCACCCATGGACCACTAGTTAGCACTTTGTTGTCATCCTCTTCATCATTGAATCACATTAGGTAAAAATCATTCTCCAAATCCATAAGTTGAAAATAATGATTACAATTCCATAGAGTTGTGATTTTGTTTAACAAGGCGTTGAAAGCAATCCATTACCCTAAAAGTTAAACAACTATAGTATGTGCCATTTTCCTCTCGATGAACTTATGGACTCTTTCCAAGAAAGTGATCGACAAGATCCCATCCACCAGTTTCGTCATCACATCTCCTTCATGCAGTTCAAAATCCTCTCATTCGCCGATGAAACAATAGCAGATTGGGAGCTTTTTTGGACACAACGGGCTCCGGTATTTTCCTACCATTTCTGTCAACTGTTGGACCATCCGAATCCGGTGGTAAATCTGGCTAACGTCTCCCCTTTTTAGTAGCACGACCAATACCAAAATTCGAAGACGCGGGATTGGCCCTGACCACAAACTCTGCCACAGACAGGGTTTCACTCATTTTCCCCTAGTGTGATTTTTGCTTTATATACAAATGAAAAATTACACCTTTATAAAAACAATTATATAATTAAGTTGGAATTTATAAAATAATGAAGTGATTTTTAATTGAATGATTATTTATTATCGTAGCCAGTTGTTAAAATTTAAAAGTTTCAAATACTTTTGAGTTAATTCAACTAAAAATATCTTAAATTATCATTTTTATTTTAAACTTTAAAATATTTTAATTACATGTTATATTAATAAAGTCCTTTTGTTATTAAAATTGTTTATTTAACTGTTAAATGAGATGTTAGATTTTACGTGACATAATTTAAAATGAACAATTTAAAGAAAAATGAATATTGTAAAAATATTGATTTTGAGGTTTTCAAAACTTTTGCAAAAACTATTGCTCACTCTTTCTTTTTTCAGTTTTACTTTATTTTTAGTTTTTAATTTTAAAAGTTATGCAGTAACATTTTACTTTTCTTTAAAATTTTGATTTTAAATTAGGTCATATAAAATTTTACATGCCATTTAATGGTTAAATTAACAATTTCAATAATAGAAAGACTTGATTAATATAACATTGATAATTTAGGATATAATTATAACATTTTAAAATTTAGGGACCAATTTAAAATAAATGTCATAATTTTGGGATGTTTGATGCAATTATCTCACTTTTATTTTATTTTTTTATAAATTTGATTTCATGTAATCTTTTTGATTGAGTTGGGCAAAACTAATATATAATTAATTAATTTGTATATATAATTAGAATAAAAAAAAGGAAATACAGGAAAAATAAAAGTAATTATACCCGTAGATTTTTAGAAATATTTTAGAAGAGTGAAATAAGGGATGATAGTGAATAAGAAATAAATTATTTATTATATAATTTAGTTTTTATGTATTTTTCTAACAAAGTTAGTATCATTAGGATTAGTGACGCCGTATTCAATGAAGAATTCATGTGAAATGATGTCTCTAATGATGTCTCTAGGTTGATTTAATTTACTTTGCTGATTATTTTATAATTTTTTGAAGCTAAGTGATTGTAATGTAAATTTAATAATAGTTGAGTGACCTTGGTCGTAGTTTACCCAAAAGTTTAAAATATGTAAAATTTTACTCAATGGTCAATACACACCGTTTTAAAGGATTGAAAAATCTAGAAGACTAGCAACCCTAAATGGCTAAATCCCTAACATTTTCTCCATTTCCAAGTTTTTGATTCTCCTTATTTCCCCCTCTTTTATATCAGTCTTTCACCACCAGCAGCGGCGGAAGCGGCAACACCTCAGCTCAGGGTCCTGAGTCCTCACCACTACACCAGCGGCCTTCTTCTCCAAACCAGAACCAGATCACCGGTCGTCCCTTTTTACTCAATACTCACCGGAACCAGAACTTCCCTTTCTATAATCAACAAAGGAAAGGGCTCTTGAATCTTGGTTTTCTTAGCCTCCCTCTTGAATCGTAGGTAATGTTGTTCAACTCTTCTCTTTCTCCCTCTTTTTTTCTTATTGCTTTTGATGTTTCAGCTCTCTTGTTTTCAATCGAGTTTATGATGTGTTGAGCCTTTTCAACTCTTTTTGTTTCGGTTGGCTCGCGTCGTGTCCGTAATGGGTTTGAATGAACACGCTGAACCCCGGTTTTATAGTTTGATAAAGTCCTGGATAAAAGGCCCCAGTTTTATATTATAAAACTCTTGGTTCAATATATGTATATCTAGAATGCTGATACGGTAATTCATAAGCAATCAAATCTTTATGCTTTGAAGGAAGACAATAGCTTATAGTTTTGCTAGTGAGCTTTGAAATGCTTCAATGCCATAAATTAGCCTAACCAAGAGAGAGGAAACGGAGTGCTTAATGAATGTATCAGTTATGGTTGTAATTGAACACTGTGTTTTTTTTTCCTTATTTATAGTCTATGAAATTTAATTGAATTTAACTGTTATTTCTTTTTCGCTTTTAATACCCTTTCACTGTTCATCGATCTTTCTTTCATTATTTGTTTCTTGGAATCGAATGTTGTTCTGGCTAAAACAGTGTAGTTCTTTTTTTGGTGAAAAAAACAGTGTAGCTTAAGATAAAGTGATTTCTTTCTTTTTTACTGTTAACTTTTTAGGTTTTCTTATTACAAGACATCTAGAATTGGTGAAGAGTAAATGGCCTCAGGGGAGGGATTTCTTACAGATGAACAAAGGGAAATGCTTAAAATAGCAAGTCAGAATGTGGAGACTGCTTTACCATCCCCAAGATTGTCCTCATCCCCAAAGTCCCCGACTTCTTTGCTTTCTGATCATCAATTAAAGGTTCCTGCTGGTGGCAAGGCACCAACTGGTGGTATTGCAGTGAGACATGTCCGTCGGTCTCACTCAGGGAAATCCATTCGTGTAAAGAAGGGTGAGCCTTGTTATTCTATGAATTGTTCAAATCAATGCAATTTTTCTTCTTCTCACCTCTTTGGATATTTGGTTTGTAACTTGCTAGCCTTGCAAATTCTATTTGCTTTATAACTGGCTTGCTCATCTTGGGCCACCTGTGAAT
Organism: Gossypium australe; assembly: GCA_005393395.2. NCBI lineage: Eukaryota > Viridiplantae > Streptophyta > Magnoliopsida > Malvales > Malvaceae > Gossypium > Gossypium australe. The sequence goes on from CM016615.1 coordinate 91,059,296, forward strand.
AAAAATGGTCACCAGACATCAAAGGTTCTCAAAAAGGAAAGCGATTTTTATTCGACCATATATTACTATTATAATTATATTATCTTTAACCAATATCACCTCCTTGCTCTACTGGTTTATTGCGCTTTGTAATTTTCTGAGGCTTAGCTCAATCAAATTGTCAGGTTCTTAATTTTAATTTACTTATAATTTGTTTTTCATTTAGATAAGATGATGGGATCATAATACTGAAATGCATGCTGTAAACTAGAACCCTGTTAACTTCTAACTGATATAAGATGGAGTGGTAGGTCGATTGATTTTGGGTTTGAGATCTTTTATAGTTGGTCCTTTGCTTTAGATTGATCAACAGCGTTATATTCTAATTCTTTATGCATTATTTAATTGATTGTAATAACATTACTGCCCCAGTGATGTTTCTGAAGTACTTGCTTTGTAACTCACAGGGTACATGTATAATGTTATTAAGAATGTGAAAAGAACTGGACCAGGGATTAAGCCGGTCATTCTCTAGTTCCTGGTTCAACAGATTAGAGTATATGTATAATGTTATTAATAATGTCAAAGAACCAAAGATTGAACTGATCATGCCTCTGGTTCAACTATATGAATATATGTTCGGTTTTAATTAAAAATAATTATATATTTTAAAATATACAATTGTAACCCATTTACACCTGTTTTGAGGCTGAAGAGAAGGGCTTTTGACATAATATGACCCACTTCTTATATTTCCAAAATTTGTCCCTTTATCTCTGTTGCCACCTGAGAAATCAAATTTTATTGTCTTCCTCTTCCATTGCCTCTGCTGGTGCATCAGGCCAACGAAACATGTCCAAGATTGTCATTATTGTAAGAAGCCATGGCATCTGCTCTGCTCAGTCTTTTGCTCTTCACTCTTGACTACCTTATCTAAGAGTTATCTGCTTTTTTCTCCCTTTTTATGTGATAACATATAGTTATATTTTTTATTTGGTTTCTCTTTCCCCCTAGATTGGAAATCTTTTAAAATTGAAATTTTGTGATTTGTGATAGTATGGCCTTTAGACAGCACAAGCAAACTGAAGAGAAGATGAAGATGAAGCCTGATATATTTCTTGGGTTCTTGCTGGTTTTTTGGATTCTGGTTTTCAATTCCTTGCTGATTCTTTCCAGTTTTTTCCAGCTCAACAAATTTCTCAGTGTATATAGGATGTTAAACCATCAGACCTGCCAATTCCTTGCCGAACCAGTTGAATTGGCTGGACCTATTTTCTGATCTCTTGTTATTAATCTGTGGCAATAGGTTGTACATAAACCTATTCAATGGATAATTAATAAATAAAAGCGATCATATTATCATTTATTTTTACTGCTGCCAGTTTTGGGCTTTAAATTAGCTGATGATGCTATGCTTCTTTGCATCTTTTTTTTTCAAAAAGCTTATGTTTAAATATGGAAGACTGCACTACAGAGCTGTTATCTGCTTTTTTCTTGCTGATTAGTTATTTTCCTCTTTATTATAAACAGATGGTGCTGGTGGTAAGGGTACATGGGGAAAACTTCTTGATACTGATGGGGAATCACATATAGATCGAAATGATCCTAACTATGACAGTGGAGAGGTACTTGCAACTTTTTTTTTCCTGGAAAACCATTCTTGTTTATAGGGTTTCTGAATGCCACTTATGCCTGTGGCATACTTGGCTGTTAATAAATTTATTCATGCTTAATTTCTTTTCCCTTGCTTTTGCTAGGAACCATATCAACTTGTTGGGTCAACTATTTCGGATCCACTAGATGAGTATAAAAAAGCTGTTGTTTCGATTATAGAAGAATATTTTAGCACTAGTGATGTGGGAGTGGCTGCATCCGACCTCAAAGATCTTGACTCAAGTGAATATCATCCTTATTTTATTAAAAGGCTTGTCTCCATGGCCATGGACAGGCATGATAAAGAGAAGGAAATGGCATCAGTTTTGCTTTCTTCACTCTATGCTGATGTCATCAGCCCACCCCAGATTCGGGATGGTTTTGTGATGCTTCTTGAGTCTGCTGATGACCTTGCTGTGGATATACTGGATGCAGTTGATATCCTTGCTCTGTTTGTATCTCGTGCTGTGGTTGATGAGATACTGCCTCCAGCTTTCATCACAAGGGCAAAGAAAACACTTCCTGAATCTTCCAAGGGATATCAGGTTCTCCAAACTGCCGAGAAGAGCTATCTCTCAGCTCCCCACCATGCTGAACTCTTGGAGAGGAGGTGGGGAGGTAGTACCCATGTTACAGTTGAGGAAATGAAGAAAAAGATTGCTGATCTTTTGAGGGAGTATGTGGAGAGTGGTGATACATTTGAGGCCTGTAGGTGTATTAGGGAGTTAGGCGTTTCGTTCTTTCATCATGAGGTTGTTAAGAGGGCTTTGGTTCTTGCTATGGAAATTCAAACAGCTGAACCACTTATGCTGAAACTCTTGAAGGAAGCAGCTGAGGAAGGGTTGATAAGTTCGAGTCAAATGGTGAAAGGGTTTGCTCGGTTAGCAGAGAGTCTTGATGATCTTGCCCTAGACATTCCATCTGCAAAAACCTTGTTTCAATCAATTGTCCCCAAAGCTATTTCTCAAGGGTGGCTTGACGCATCATTCTTGAAATCCTCATGTACTGATGGAGAGGCTCAAAATGAAGACAAAAAGTTAAACCAGTACAAGAAGGAGATTGTAACTATAATTCACGAGTATTTTCTCTCGGATGATATTCCTGAACTCATTCGAAGTCTTGAAGATCTAGGGTTGCCTGAATATAATCCAATTTTCCTAAAGAAACTTATCACTCTTGCCATGGACAGGAAGAACAGGGAGAAAGAAATGGCATCTGTTTTGCTCTCTGCTCTTCACATCGAGATCTTTTCTACTGAAGATATCGTGAATGGCTTTGTCATGCTTCTGGAATCCGCAGAAGATACTGCTTTGGATATTCTGGATGCCTCCAATGAGCTTGCCCTTTTCTTGGCTAGAGCTGTCATCGATGATGTGTTGGTTCCTTTGAATCTTGAAGAGATAACCAGCAAGTTGCCACCGAATTGCAGTGGAAGTGAGACTGTGCGAATGGCTCGATCACTTATAACTGCACGCCATGCTGGTGAGAGGCTCCTCAGGTGCTGGGGAGGTGGAACTGGCTGGGCCGTGGAGGATGCGAAGGACAAGATAATGAAGCTCCTGGAGGAGTACGAAAGTGGGGGTGTTGTGGCTGAAGCTTGTCAGTGTATCCGTGACCTCGGAATGCCATTCTTCAACCACGAGGTTGTGAAGAAAGCGCTGGTGATGGCCATGGAGAAGAAAAACGATAGGATGCTAGACCTGCTGCAGGTGTGTTTCAACGAAGGTCTAATCACTATCAACCAGATGACCAAAGGCTTCACCAGGGTCAAAGATGGACTCGACGACCTAGCTCTTGACTTTCCAAATGCAAAGGATAAGTTCAGTTTCTATACGGAGTATGCCCAGAAGGAGGGTTGGCTTCTGCCATCCTTTGGTTCATCTGCAACAGAAGCTCTGCCCACTGCAGCAGCCTCTTGAGAAGGAAAACATATTCATGTCTCTAGTTTCTCATGTATGATGTTGACGTTCCAGTACCTGTGTTCTTAGCAGTCTCATCCATGGCAGATCAGATTGATAGGATTAGATGTGGGATGTTCGGATTCCTTCTGATGTTGTCTTGTTTTTAATGGTGTCATCTGATGGAGATTCTTATGATCCCAGTCCAAGCTAAGCTAGCCATTGTGTAAAGTTGGTTATATTTTCTTCTATATTGAAATAGCTTCAAGCTCATGTCACAACCAGCGGCATATTAGGTATTGCCTGCTGGTACTTGCAATATATGATGGTTAGAATGACGCTGTTTACTTCCAAAGGCTCAAATATTTATGCTCTTTTCTTGTAGCAATTCCAGTTTGATTTTTTATTTTTACATAGTTATGTTGTAGTTTGATGAGAGGTCAGATATTTTGTATTTTTTGTATTATCTGATTTTGGATTTACTTTTAAGTCCGTTTATTATTCGCATTAAATCCAGATGCATGCTAGGGGCATCTGGATAACATAGGTTCAGGTGTATGCCAGTTGACTACCTTCTCATCTAACGAGGTTGTCAGTACCACTTATGAAAGCGAATAAAAAGAGCTTATTCCAATTCAGTAAGGGAAGCAAAGGGAAAGCCCCTGTTGAACCAAAACCATTAGGCATCGTACTCCGAGGAGGCCTCTGAAACTTTCTTCCAACTGCTATTCCTATTACTATACAATTTCGGATTTGATTTGAGTAACATTTACCCCTCCATTATTCGGGTTGGGGAGGAATTTTTTAGTTTATTTTATTTTAATAATATGGTGATGTGAGCTTGTAATGATAAGAAAGTGGAAGTGATTTTCATAGGCTCACTCCAAAACCAGGAGAAAATCCACGCTAGTGGTCACATGGTGGTCATTACAATATTCACTGACTATCAAGGCTTTCATTCTTCCCATTGGTTCTCCCATAGCTTTGCCAGCCCAGCCATGGCCGTCTGCCCATTTCTCTGCCTTCAATTATATTTCACCATTTGTTCAAGAAAACAGAGCAAAAAAGCCCACTTGTCAGAACATAGCAACAAAGCAGATGGAAGCTTAGAAGAATCTATTTACTTTATTTTCTCTGGGTTTTTCCCCCTTCATAAAATGAATTCTCAATGATTACCCAGCAAAATTTAATGTTCTTTTTATGGTTGCTGCTTCAAGTCTTTCACCTGAGCCTAGTCATGAAGTGTTTTCATGGCTGAAATCTCTGCCTTTAGCACCAGAGTACAGGCCTACTCTGTCTGAGTTTCAAGATCCAATTGCTTACATTTTCAAGATCGAAAAAGAGGCTTCCCAGTGTGCAATTTGCAAGATCATACCGACGGTGCCGCCTGCTCCTAAGAAGACAGCAATTAGGAACCTAAATCGTTCGCTTTCGGCTTCTGCTGAAGCTAATGCTAGCTCCGATTCGAAACCCGCACCCACATTCACCACCCGCCAACAGCAGATTGGGTTTTGCCCCAGAAAACATCGGCCCGTTCAGAAACCGGTCTGGCAAAGCCGGAAGTACTACACTTTCTAAGAATTCGGAGCAAAAGCGAAGAGTTTCGAAAGGAATTACCTGAAAAGACACAGCAAAAAGGTTTCCCTTTCAGCTCTAGCAGTTGGGGAGGGAGAGAAGCAGGGGAAGGGGTTACAATGGGGGAGACACCGCTCATTGTTAAGGTTCATGAAGGAGGAGATTCCGGGTGTTACTTCCCCTATGGTGTATATTGCAATGTTGTTCAAGGAGGAGGAGACTTGTTCAATGCTCTGTTGGTTTAGGTCTTGACAATTGGGCTTGATGGATTTTAGGTTTTGAGTAATTCTTGTATTTTAAGAGATTAGACCTCCTCCATCTAATAGGAAAACTGTCTTTTATGTACTTTCTAATTGCCTAAACAATAAACGCAACTAGTACGACTTGAATTCAGATCAAGTCTAGGACGGTGAACATCCTTAACCATCAAGTCATCTTTCTTTTCTCTTTTATCTTATCAATTATGATACTGTAAGAAGTTCCCTCGCAATGCTTTTATACTGCAACTTATTCTCTTAGTGTCTTGTAACAGATTTTTGTTTCTTGGTGAAGGATGAATATCTGTCTCTTTCTTAGTTGATAGTATTCTGTGTTGCCCATTGACTATTGACAGACTTGTTCATCAAGGCTGATCTGATTTCTTAAGGCTAAAGTCTTGGGATTTTATTTATTGTGAAAATTTTATTTCCTTAAATAGTTCAACATAGTTGTGTATATATATATCCATGTAAATACTTAGGTTAATTGACAAGGAAAAAAAATTCTTTTTTTCAATCACGTATCAAGAGCTTGAGAATTCAGATTTAAGAGTCTATTTTTTTCTTCGAAGTTTCCAAACCCTAGGAAATTCAATTTTGTACCTCTTTTTTCTGGCTATTTTTTTTCGCTGCCCCTTTCAATTAAGTCGCAGTCCAATCTCTGGCAAAACCTTAAAACCCAGTGCCCAAACTCCCTACGTGTGGCCCTCACGCCACCCATACCTTCGGCATCCTTGCCCATGTGCCGACTTATGCAACCCACCTCCGTTGAATTTGATTCTTCGGCCACCACTGTTGGTTTTGTTGGTGTTTCTCCATTATCCTTTGCTGTTATTGGCTCTAGTGGTGTTTTTTTAAGAGAAAAAAATAACCGACGCAAAAAAGTTATTTATGATTAACCCCTCGTTACAAGTCAGTCCAGTAAAACTTGATGGGCACAATTATCTCGCATGGTCACGATCTTGTGTTAAGTATGACTCCTATTTCAGTCAAATTTAAGAAATAATCTTCTAGTTAAACTTTGTTTATTTGTTTCAATCAAACACTGATTAGTTTAGATTATTTTATTATTATTTGACCTATGAATTTAGCCTATAAATAGGCTCTTTTACAACCTTAGAAAATACACCCATTAGATATTAGAACCCATAACATATTTAGAGAATTTGTGTTTACATTTTGAGGGTTTTTTGTTTTCGAGTTTTTCGGTTTTCAAGGTTTAGTTTTTTATCTCCATCTTTTGTACTCTTCGTTCTTTTGCCATTATAGTAAAATTATATTTGCCTGTGGTTTTTTATCATCTTTGGAGGGTTTTTTCACATTAAATTTTTGTGTTCAATTTCTCAATATATTTCGCTATTTTTTCTTGTTGCTTAATCGGGGTTTCCTAACAAGTGGTATCAGAGCTAGTTCAATTTTCATAGATCAACCCGTTCAGATATGGCAACAATAAGGCTTGAAATTGAGAAGTTCGATGGTGAGACAAATTTCAATCTGTGGCAAGTTCGGATGATGGCAATTCTAGTTCAATCTGGTTTGAAAAAGGTTGTTACCGGGAAAAAGCCTGAGAATCTAAATAAAATAGAATGGGAAGAGCTTGAAGAAAAGGCTTTGTTTGCAATCCAGTTGTGCCTCGCGAATACGGTATTGCAGGAGGTAAGACCTCATCTACCTTGTGGAAAAAGTTAGAAACTCTTTATGCGACTAAATCTCTGGCTAACCGTTTAGTGTTGAAACAATGTCTATTTGCATTTCGCATGAACGAAGGTGAGCTTCTTAGAGATCATACCAGCCAATTCATTACTCTTTTAAATGATTTAAAGAACGTTGATGTTCAAATTGATGATGAAGATCAAGCTATGCTATTATTGTGCTCTTTACCCCATTCATACAAGTCTTTTAAGGAGACCTTGATTTATGGCAGAGATAAACTATCGTTCGAAGATGTGAAGGGTCATTTGTTGAGTAGAGACAAACTCGACAATGAGCTTCATTTGGATAGCAAGGCAGATAGGCAAGCTTCCGTTTTGATAGCATCAAAGAAACGAGACAAAATGTGTCACTATTGTAAAAAGTTAGGTCACGTCAAAGCAGATTGTTATAAACTGCGAAAGAAAAGAACTGCTGAGAGTAACGAGGAAGATGTAGCTGGTGCTAATTTGGCCGATGAAAGCGGTGATGATTTCTTGTTAATGTCAACGAGCGATAACTCCAAGCTCACGTCCGAGTGGGTCTTAGATTCGGGATGTTCTTTCCACATGTATCCCAATAGAGAATGGTTCTCCACATACAGTTCGGTTGAAGGTGGAGTTGTGTGCATGGGAAACAATTCATCCAGTAAGGTAATTGGTATTGGTACGGTTAAAATTAGGATACACGATGGGACGATTAGGACACTCTCAGATGTCAGGTATGTACCTGATTTATGAAAGAATCTCATCTCCTTGAGTATTTTAGATTTGAAAGGATGCAGAATCGACATTGAGTCAAGTGGCATTAAAGTATCTCGTGGAGCTCTCGTTTTGTTAAAAGGTAAAAGAACTGGCAGTCTTTATATTCTGGAAGGTTCTACAGTGACCGGTGAAATCAGACGTCCCTCGTCCGTTATAGAGTCAAAGTCAACTCGTTTGGAATGGAGGCAACTTGGTCATAGGAGGGAAAAATGTATGACCGTTTCGTTGAAGAGAGGTTCTCTTTTGGATGCAGGTTTTGAAAAGTTAGGGCACTGTGTTCGTGAAAATCAAACCCAGGTTAGTTTTGATTTGGCAGTGTACAAGTTAAAGGATAGAAGTATTTCAATTTCTAAGCACAAATTCGACTCAGTTAATTCCCTGCATGGTTCAAGATAGGCTCGTGGCGGGCTTTGGCAAAGATGGTGTTGTGGAAATATGAGTCAAGGTGGAGATTTGTTAAGTATGACTCCTATTTCAGTCGAATTTGAGAAATAATCTTCTAGTTAAACTCTGTTTATTTGTTTCAATCAAACACTGATTAGTTTAGATTATTTTACTATTATTTGACCTATGAATTTAGCCTATAAATAGGCTCTTTTACAACCTTAGAAAATACACCCATTAGATATTAGAACTCATAACACATTAGAGAATTTGTGTTTACGTTTTGAGGGTTCTTTGTTTTTGGGTTTTCGAGGTTTAGTTTTTTATCTCCATCTTTTGTACTCTTCGTTCTTTTGCCATTATAGTAAAATTATCTTTGCTTGTGGTTTTTTATCCTCTTTGGAGGGGTTTTTCCAAATTAAATTTGTGTGTTCAATTTCTCAATTTATTCTGCTATTTTTTCTTTTTGCTTAATCAGGGTTTCCTAACATCTTGCTTATTGTTTACCAAAGCTAGAGGACTTCAAGGGTATATTATTGGTGATTCGGAAAACCCCGATGTGAATGATTCCACTTACTATCAGTGGGACTCTGATAACTCTCTTGTTATGTCTTGGCTTATCAACTCTATGCAACCCCCAAATTTTCAGAACATATCTTCATTTGATTCATTGAATGGTAATTCTCATCAAACCACAGTGAGGTTACTACAAATCAACTAACCAAATTTATTGAGAGGGAAGATGCATTTTTATCTGATTGTCCCATCTCTTCAGCAGCTTAGAAGTATTCTGCGAAGTGAACTGAACCTCTTGAGAGGGAAGACAGAGTTTCTGATGATTCCTGTAACACCCCCTACCCGTATTCGTTGTCAGAATAGGGTACAAGGCATTACCGGAGTTTACGATTTTTTTTTCAATATAGCCCCTTTATAGATATCTAGCCTTCCCTGCAAATTTTAAACCAAGACCAGTCTACATCAACCAATCCAATTCAACATATTTTCAAAATAGACTCATGCATATTTATAAGATAACATCAACACATACCAAATCAAGGTTTGCTAGCCATACCAATGGCTGACCTTACATTCATTTCATATTAACATTACTTTATTAGCTTATACATGCCATTGATTTCCAAAATAAAGTTTCTTTATATACCGAAATCTTGAGGCTGATAGTGTGATGTATCTCGTACCGAATCCGACCTCTGAGCTCTTAACACTACAAAACAGGGGAAAAGGAAACAGGGTAAGCACTTTGTGCTTAGTAAGCCCATATAACAAGAATTATACTTACCTAATATTTTCAATACAATGCAATAAACATTCATATATCCATTCAATGCACTATTACCCTAACATGCACAAACTCAACTTTCAAGTTAGTCCAATAATTTCCATGTATTAGTAATATATACCATGATTGATGAACTCATCAATACCATGATTTCCCATTCCCTTATTCTTTTTCCATATTTATCCCGTTGAATTTCTTGGAATTTTCGATGGATTTTCATAGGTACACTTTTAGTGTACAAATTCGGATCCGTCAATTCATATTCATGTGCGCACATTTCTATTTCAGAGAGCACACTCCCGCGAACCTCATCTTTACAGTGGGATTACCAGTCCAGGCTAAATCCCCTGTAATATAAACTCATAGAGTATTGTCGGGATTACCAGTCCAGGCTAAATCCCCTGCAACGACAATTACTCTAATGAGTTTGGATCTGAATTACCAGTCCAGGCTAAATTCAGACCCTAATTAGGATTACCCGTCCGGGCTAAATCCGTTTTCCACATATTCTTCGGGAGGGCTATATCAGGATAGGATCACCCGTCCGGGCTAGATCCTTTTTACTGTCAATTCCTTTTCAGAGATCCATCGAATTTTCCTTTCATTCAACCGGGATTTCTTTCCCTTTTTATCAAATATATCAATGTATCATCAATCTTAATACAATGAACATTCAAATTATTTTCACATTAATAACATACATTTCAAACATTTAAAAATATAATTCAAGTTACACGAACTTACCTCGATACTAGTTCGTATATAAAATCTACTAATCCAGGACTTTTTCCTTTCCTCGATCTAGCTTCGTATTTGAGTTTTCCGGGTCTAAATAAATAAATTCAATCATCAATTCAATACATTTCATGTTCACATGTAGCATTTTCTATAATTCTATTATTATTTTTAGTTCATTCAAAACTTTCTACTTGAGTCATAGTCACTAAATTATTTTTATCTTGAGCTACAGAATTTCAAATTTAGATCCGTTAATTTTTCCTAAAACTAGACTCACATATATTCTTCCCATAAACTTTTCAGAATTTTTGGTTTAGCCAATAAGTACAGTTTATTCTTTAAAGTCACCCCTGTTCTGCTGTTTGACAGTTCTGACCCTTCTTCACTAAAAATTAATTATCTCTTCATACAGGATTCAGATGATGTTCCCGTTTATTTATATTGAAATTAGACTCATTAAGAATTCTAAACATGTAAATTTAAGCCCATAATTATTTTTCTCTAATTTTTTATGATTTTCTAAAGTCAAAACAGGGGAACCTGAGTTCATTCTGACCTTGTCTCACAAAATTTATTATATCTCATGATTTGCATATCTATTGCTTACACCGTTTCTTCTATGAGAAACTACACTCAATAAGCTTTAATTTCATATTTTTTTTGTCTTCTAATTCAATTTCTAAAATTTATGGTGATTTTTCAAAGTCAGTCTACTGCTGCTGTCCAAAACTGTTTAGTGCAAACTGTTTATTACCAATTTTCCCCCTAAGCTTTCAATAAATGATAATTTCATCCCTGCTCAATTAACTTCTCAATTGAGCTGATTTATATCAATTAAAACTTTATTCTATCACTTTAAACTTCTTTATAACCTTTGGAAATCAGAATTTCAGTAATAGACTTTAATTCCAAACATTTTCACAATTTAGATCCTAAAAATCAATTTCTATTGGAATTACCTAATAAAATCATCTCATAAACAATTTAAAGCTTAAATTTCATGCTACGTCATCATAAACTTACAGCACTCAACCATGGTAACTTTCAATTTCATCCATGAAATCAAAAACTAATGAATTTAATAGTAGGACCTAGTTGTAAAAGTCTTAAAAACACAAAAATTACAAGAAATAGGCAAGGATTAACTTACTTGCAGTAAAAATATGAAAAATCAGCTTAAGGAAACCCTTCTATGTGTTTTTGCTGATGAGAATGCAGAAAAATAAAGAGAAATCTAGATAATTCCACTTTAGTCCTAGCTTTATTAAGTAAATTTTGCAATATTCCAATTTTTCCCTTAATTCTCCTTATTTTCTTGCTGATTTCATGCCCTTGCCATCCAGCCCAAATAGACCTTGGGTCTATTTTCCTTTTAAGCCCTCTTTCTTTTATCATTTAAACATTTAATCATTTTCCATAATTTTGTATTTGTTACAATTTAGTCCTTTTCATTTAATTACATACTCAAACGTTAAAATTTTCTAACGAAATTTTAATACCACATTACTAACATTTTATAAATATTTATAAAAATATTTCCTACTCAATTTTATGAGATCAAGGTCTCGATACCTTGTTTTTACCCAATTCCTTCAATAATTCCTTTTTCTAACTAACCACTAAATCGGTAAAATTTTTCTATCGATATTTTAATACGATTTTCCTATCATATAAATATTCATGCAAAAATATTAAAATAAATTTCTCTTTAAATCGGATTTATGGTTACGAAACCATTGTTTCGATAACCTTGAATTTAGGCCATTACAACTCCTTGGATGATACTTCTTTACAGCAACTTCTGATGTCTCCAAGAAGCTGGCAAGGGAAACTTATTGAAAGGGAGATGCTGTTTCATATGATTCATTGGATGAGAATCATCTTCAACTAAATAAGTGCCTTAAAATCAGAAAAAAAGAAAGCCAAGACACTACAACAAATAAAACACAAAATTTCTCAGAATGTGAAACAATGGAAGTGTAGGACAACAAAACAAGTAGTCTCTCAACAAGTGAAACAAGGGACTCTTGAGAACCGTAACTCCAAAATGGAGCAACGTTTTAGATAGTGCGATTCATATGTTGAAGATGAGATAGGTGAACCCAGCACACACCTTAGGAAAAGAATCAGAAAGAGTCGGAAACAAAACTGAAAGAGAAGAAGCAAGCTGGTAAGAAAAAAGTGAAGAATGCTTCAAACTCAAAAACTCTAGTAGGTCAAGACACTGTAGAAGTAAGAGATGAGGAACCGGAGTATTAGTGTGACATGGAAGGTTGCATCATGAGTTTTAGCTCAAAACAAGAGTTGATCTTGCACAAAAGGAACATTTGTCCTGTAAATGGGTATGGGAAGAAGTTCTTCTCACACAAATATCTGGTGCAGCATCGTCAAGTTCAAATGTGTGAAAAATAGAACGTAGATGATAACAATGTATCGCAGAGAAAATAGAAAAAAAAAATAAAGAACACACAGATTTTTAAGTGGAAATCCTTTCGGGGAAAAAACACGGGCAGAGAAGAAGATAATTCACTATGTCGAATACGAATGATTTACAAAAGGAGTAGACTATATCTATTTATAGGCTTGTAAAATAGGAGTGTAGTAAGGTTGAAACACCTTATTCTAATCAATATCAAATAGATGAAGTGAAGTAAGGTTGAAAAACCTTATTCTAAAATAAAATAAAAGAACTGTAGTGCTATATGGATTTTACTTTTATTTTATTTTACCACTAATTTTATTTTAATAAGGATTCGAGTCATTCAATTCTAACAATCTCTACCTTGAAACGAATTCTCAATGAATAAGTTCTTCACTATGAACTCTAAACGAACAAGTTCTCCACCTCTTCCATGAAACCCTTTAAGGGGTATTTTTCAACAATGAACATGATGAGAGTCTCAAGGCCCAAAACAAGGCTCATGAATGTGATAGGCTCAAATTTCCTCAAGGCCTAATAACAAGGTTGAAGGCCAAGCAAATCCAAGCAAGATTGAACGGGACCATCCAAGACTTCGTTACTAAGGACCTAGATGCAGACACGATCAAAAAAGAAAATCAAGATTCACTTTCTTGTTTTCAAGAAAATTAAGAAACAGAATCTTGGTCCAATTTTGTTGTTTTGGACAATTTCAAGAATAAAAAAAATTAAGATTTCAAATATTGGAAATCTTGGTCCGAGGAACTGAATATTGCAGCCAAGGCGCATTGGATTTCATGTACGACCTTGAACGAGCCAATTTCGAGAGCAAACGGATCACAAGACCAAGTTATTGAAAAATGACCCATTAAGATGTCTACAAGCTCATCCTGAAGTTTGGAAAGTAACTTAACTGAATATCAGACCAAATAATCAAAGTGGCCCAAAATTGCAAAATATTTAAACTATAGGCCCATTTTTATTTTAATAGGTGGATCATCATGTAAGAATTCAACCCAATGAGTCCATTTAATTCATTTAGCTGAATTCCCATGAAAAGTTCACATTTAGAATTATTTTGTTTTTTTATTTGATAAGTTGTCATGTTAGTTATTCCATTAGGGTTAGGAAAACTTATTTTGGGGGCCTATAAGTAATATGAACGTTCACCCTTTTACACATATAATGGATTTATGTTTTTTTGAGTTAATAATAATTCTCTTTGAGTTTTTCTTCAAGAATTGCTTTTGAGTTTCTTTTAGAAGCTGTTTTAACAATCTTTCAGGTTGTGGGAATCATCTTCAAGCTTTTTCTTGCGAAGATCTTTTTCTTGGAGAGGAAATAGAGCCATTGAAAGGAGTTGTGGATTCTTAATGTTTCCAAGGTTTTTTAAGACGTCATATTCTCTTTCCTATCATTAATTTATCTTTTCTTGCTTATTTAAGTTAGTTCTTGCTGTTTTGGCTTGCTGGTTTTATTGATTTTCGTTCTAGGTTAAATTTGTTTTAAAAAAGACGTTTTCCTATCTTGTTCTATCAAGAAACACATCAAAATTAGGATTTTTAATCTTTTCTTATTGTTTCAAGCATTCTTGCACAAAACAGTTTGCTTTGTCTTTAAAATCACTTCTAACAAATCTGTTTGTGTTTTATATTTACAGATCTAGTTGGGGCATTTTCTTGAGGTCCAAGGACAGTTTCTTTTCATCAAAGAAACCTTAATTCGTTTTCTTTTGGACTCTTTACCAGCTAGTTCATCGTTCTTTTGTTTTAATTTCATTTGACTCTCCTTTGTGACAACTAATATGTTTTCATTGTTTCTCATTTTAGTTTACGTTCGTCTAGAGATCTGGAATAAATCTGCGACTTTGAAAAACTTTACGATCCGCTTCCACATTCATTCATCTCATTCCTTATCAGAACACCAACCAAGTCTAAGTAATGCTTAAACTTGGTTATGAGAAGTGACCTAGTCATCATATATGCAGGATTTTCATAAGTACTAATTTTGCTCACAACAATATCACCACGAGCAATAATATCATGAACAAAATGATACCGAACATCAATGTGCTTTGTTCTCTCATGAAACATTTGATCTTTTGTAGGGAAGATGGCACTTTGACTGTCACAAAATATTATATTGATTTGAAGGTCTTCTTTGAGTTCACTAAAGAGTCCCTTCAACCAAATAACTTCTTTACAAGTCTCAGAAATCGCCATGTACTCAGCTTCAGTGGTAGACAAAGTGACTGTAGTTTGCAAAGTGGCTTTCTAACTGATTGCACAACATAACATGTGAGAGATCTTCTTATATCAAGGTCTCCAATAAAATCAACATCAACATACACAATAACTCCATCTCTAGTTCTTCCAAACTGTAAGCAAACATCAGTAGTACCTTGTAAGTATCTTAAAATTCATGGAACTGCTTTTCAGTGTTCTTTACTGGGATTCGCCATGTATATGCTAACTGCACTGACTGTATATGATAAATCTGGACGTGAACAAACCATAGCATACATGGGAGATCCCACTGCACTAGAATATGGAACATGTGACATGTACTCAATCTCATCACATGATTGTGGAAACAAAGCCGATGAAAGTCTAAAATGGGCTACTAAAAGAGTACTAACATGCTTAGCTGTAACAACCCGTTTTCAGTTAAATCAGAACAGTGGTGTCGGGACCACAAATCCGTGTCCGTAAGGAAAATTATTTTAATATTATTCCATGGTCTGCATTATGATAGGAATGTAGTATAAAAATTTCGTTAAGAAAATTTTACCGATTACATGTCTAATTTGATAAAATGACCAAATTGCATGAAATGCAAAAGTTGAGTTCTAGTAGCTATAAGTATCAAATAGCTATGGAATTCAAAATTTGAGGTCCTTATATGGAAAAAAGACCATTAAGAGGAGTTAGTAGATAAGTATGCTTAGTCATCCATGGGAAATTAAATAAAGAAAATGACTAAATTAGAAAGTAAAAATATAAATGATGATAAATGATTAAATAAAGAAATATCATCTTTTTCATCATCTTCCCCAAATATTTTTACATGGAAACCCTAGTTAGAAGAGCTTGACGATAGCAAGCTTATTTGGCACAATTAAGTGAGTATTCAAGTCCCGTTTTTAGTAATTTTTATGTTTCTGAGATCGTAATAGCTTAATCTAGCTATCTCAGGGATACTAGGGTTTTGCAATGGATGAGTATGCATGAATTATGAAGTTTTATAGTAGAAAATGAAAGGTCGTTGATAGATAAACAACTTTTGTAAAGTGATTTTTGATGAAATTGTGATTTAGAGACTAAATTGTAAATATATAAAATTTATGGAAAAATTCTAAATTTTATGAAAAAATGGGCTGTTATTGTGACATATGAAATTCGGCTAGGCTTGGAATAAGGATTAAATTGTATGAAATTCATTTTTCGAGCCTAGAGATGAAATCAAAATTAAATAAAAGTATAAGGGCAAAAAGATAATTTTTCCTAAGATGTGAATTGAATTGAATTAAATATGAATTATATTAAATTGAGCTAAATTTACTCGTATAGATCCGGATAGACCAAATACGGAGCTAGATCGAGGTAAAGAAAAAGTAATTGATTAGTAACATACAAGTTTACGAAATTGATTATATGTTTGAAATTGAATGTTGTATATATATATATATGAATTGTGTAATTTCCATGTATATGAAATTGATTACTTATCCGAAAAAGTCTAATAAATGTTAAGTCTCGTTTGAATTAATGAAATTCGATGGAGACAAGATTCCCGAATTGGTTGTGGTCCTGCATATGTTGCGGACACACCATAGCTCGAAAGAGCATCCCGTTATTAGCCTCTCGAGCTTCCCGTTAATAGCTCTTCGGAGCATCCCGATTGGTTGTGATTTTGCATGTGTTGTAGACACACCACAGCTCTTATGAGCGTCCCAATATATGGCTCTTCGTGAGCTTCCCGATTAAAGGCTCTCTGTGAGCTTCCTGATTAATGGCTCTCCGGAGCTTCCCTATAAGGCTCACTTGAACTTCTCGATACATGGCTATCCAGAGCTGCCTGTTTAATGGCTCTTCGGAACTACTTGTTATTGGCTCGCATGAGCTTCCCGATTATGGCTCTTATTAGCTTTCCGTTATATAAACCGGATAAGCTTCCCGTTACATGGCTCACATGAGCTTCTTGTTATATGGCTCGAGAGAGGGTTTCCCAATTATGTGCTTTAATGAGCACTCCCGAATATGAATTGATGGATTACAGAGTTATACACTTCTTGTGTATTACCGTGTATCTATCGATATTTCAAATGATTTAACGGACAAAGTTCTGATATAAGTTAAGGTAAATTTTGAATGAGATATTACCTGTATACACCTAAAACCACATGGAAATTTGATATTTGATATTTGATTAGCTCATCCCTAATTATTGATATTCACATGAAATACATGACTAACATGTTGATGAAGTTGTGTGTTTAGGCTATTAGCCAAATTGCTTGGATGCATTTTGTATGCTTACTTTAAATGTAAATAAATAGTAATTTTATTTCCTATTATACAAACTTACTAAGCATTAAATGCTTACTCTGTTTTATTCCTCTGTTTTATAGTAGCTCGGAAGCTCGTTAAGGTTAGAACTGGTTGGAGACACATCACACTATCCATCGGCTCATTTCAGTATAAATAGTAAATTATTTTTGGTTATAATGACATGTATAGGTTTAAATAGCCAATGTTGGCATATAAATGTTTTAGTTGTAATTAGCCATTGGTATGGCTTGTGATGAATGTGTTTTGATGTATATATATATATATATATATATATATATATGAGATAATGTCATGTTTGATATGAGTGTTAAGTATGGACAATTGATAGTAAATTTCATAAGTATGTCTAAATGTATTTTTGGTAAAATAGGTAAGTTGGATATATGGATTTATGAAGTAATATGTCATGCATAAGACTTGATTTTTGGCTTGGTTTTGAATGTTTTGGATTGGTATGCGTTAAATTGTTTATGTAGGTGGAAAACTAATTGGGTGAGAAAAGTGGCCTTGAAAATGACCTATTTTCGTCCACACGGGTAGAGACACGGGCGTGTGTCTCAACCGTGTGTGACACACGGCCTAGCACATGGACGTGTGGTTTGGCTGTGTGTCCCCTGCATCTTTAAAATTTAAAATAGAATGCTCAAGATTTTTCACATGGCCTGGCACACGAGCGTGTGGCTTGACCGTGTGACCCTAACAGCTACACACGGCTTAGCACACTGATGTGTGACTTGACCGTGTGACTCAAGTCAGAGAGTTACACAGGTACATACACGGGCTGGGACACGGCCGTGTGCCCCATTTCGAATGCCCACACAGCCTGAGACATGGGCGTGTCTCTTGGCCGTGTGAGCCACACGGCCTGACCACACGGGCGTGTGTACGTTGTACCTAGGAAAAATTTTGATATTTCGCGAAAAAATTCTCTGAGTATCTGGTTTAGTCCCGACTTGTTTCTAATATATGTTTTGGACCTCGAAAGGCTCATATAAGGGACCTTATGAATAATACCTGACGTCGATGTTAATTAATTTGAAATGTCTGTTTTTAATCTGTTTACTCCGGTAATGCTCCGTAACTCTGTTCCGACAACGGATACAGGTTAGGGGTGTTACATTAGCACTCTGCATATTGAACTTGCAAAGAACTTTCTTAATGTACCCCCTCTAACTTAGGTACAATTTACTTATTTTTCTATCTTTGAGAATCTCTATACCAAGTATTTTCTTTGCTGGTCTCAAATTTTTCATCTCAAATTCTTCACTAAGCTGGGCTTTGATCTTTCTTATCTCTCATTTATCTTTCGTTGCTATCAACATGTCATCAATATAGAGGAGTAGATACATAAAATAACCATCACAGTTTTTCTTAAAGTAAACATAATTGTCAAATCTACTTCTTTTGAAATCATGAGAAGTCATAAAGGAATCAAACCTTTTGTACCACTATCTTGGTGACTGTTTCAAACCGTAAAAGGGACTTTTTCAGCAAGCTAACATAGTCATCTTTTTTCTGAGAATATAAAACCCTCTGGTTGTTGCATGTAAATATTCTCCTCAAGTTTTCCATGCAAAAATGCAGTTTTTACATCTAACTGCTTAAGCTCCAAATCATGCATGGCCACAATACTAAGCAAAGCTTGAATCGAACTATGCTTCACAACTGGGGAGACCACATTTGTGAAGTCCACTCTTGGAATTTGACTGTAACCCTTTGCAACAAGTATTGCTTTATATATGGGTTATTTAACTTATGGAGTCCCTTCTTTCTTTTTAAACACCCATTTGCAACGAACAACCTTTTTGCCATTAGGAAGTTTTACAAGATCTCATGTTCTATTTTTGTGGAATGATTCCATCTCCTCTTGCATAGCAAACAGCCACTTTTCTAAGTCTTCGTAGCTAACCGCCTTAGAATAATTAGATGTCTCTTGGTTTGCATATATATATCTTTAGCCACATTTAAGGCATAAATAACTAGATCAGCCTCGGCATACTTCTTTGGAGGTTTACTCTCTCTTCTACTTTTGTTTTTGGCGATAGTGTATTGTGGTGAAGAAGCAACTCTATTATGAATTTCAGTACTGACTTGAGGAGTCGATTCTGTTGTAGATTTTGGATTAATCTGATGCTCCACCTACTTTTGTTGTTCTTTATTGGAAGAGTCTTTAAGAGATAAGTTAGGTAGCATATCAATTTCATCAAAAACAACATCTCTACTAATCACAACTTTTCTATTTTTAGGACACCATAACTTATACCCTTTTACACCAGCTTTATAACCAAGAAAAACACATTTAATGGATCTCGGTTCCAATTTTCCATTATCAACATGAGCATACGCAGGACACCCAAAAATCTTTAAATCAGAATAATCAACAGGATTACTAGACCATACATCTTGTGGAGTCTTTTTCTCATTGGCAACGAATGGAGATTGGTTGATTAAAAAGCATGTAGTAGAGGTTGTTTCGGCCTAAAATGACTTTGGTAAGTTGACATTCGACAACATACATCGAATATTCTCTATGATCGTTCTATTCATTCGTTCTGCAACGCTGTTTTACTGTGGAGTATGACGAACTGTCAAGTGTCTCACGATCCCTTCTGACTTGCACAGTTCATTAAACCCATCAGAACAGAACTCTAAGCCATTGTCTGTGTGGAGGTGTTTTATTTGTTTTCCCATTTTTTTTAATCATAGTTTTTCGAGACTTAAATGCAGAATACACATCACTTTTCTGCTTCAGAAAAAAGTACAAACTTTTCTAGAAAAATCATTAATAAGTATTAGCATATAATTAGCTCCACCTCTCGAAGGCACTCTAGATAGTCCCCATAAATCAGAATGAATATACTACAATATTCCCTTCATGTTATGGATTCCTCTAGTGAATCGAACTCTCTTTTGCTTCCAAGAAACGCAGTGCTCACAAAATTTCAATTTGCAAATTCCTTGTCCATCAAGAAATCCTCTTTTGTTCAATTCTACCATGTCATTTTCACTCATATGCCCTAGGCGCATATGCCAAAGTCTAGTAACATCACCATCTAATAAGGAAGAGGAAGCGACAGCTGCATCACCAGTAACCGTAGAACCCTACAAAACATATAACTTGGCAGTCTTTCTCTGCCCTTTCATCACAACGAGGGAACCTTTGGAAATCTTTAAAACCCTACTTTCAGCTGTGTATTTGTACCCTTTTAAATCAACAGTACTCAACGAAATCAAATTTCTCTTCAATTCTGGAACATGTCGCATATCACTAAGTGTTCTAACAACTCTGTCAAACATCTTAACTTAATCATTCAAACACCTGCGATTTTACACGAAGCATTATTTCCCATCAAAAGAACACCTTCAAACACTATTTTGTAAGTTGTAAACCAATCCTGATTGGGACTCATGTGGAAGGTACAGCCCGAATCAAAGATCCACTCCTCGCTCACTTTAGAATTGTTGACAGAAGCGACTAGAAGTTCACCATCGTTGTAGTCTTCTACAACATCAACTTCACAAGATTTTTCTGGTTGTTTTCATTTCTGATTCGCAGCCTCCCTTTTAATCTTGTTTTGCAGCTTATAGCACTCTGATTTAAAGTGCCCTTTCTTCTTGCAAAAGTACAAGTTTTACCTCTATTTGAAGACTTCGATCTACCCTTAGATTTGCCGCGAGGATTTTGTTCCTGTGTCCTTCCACGATCATCATCAACATTCCGATCTTGTCTCCCACGACCAATGAGTCCCTCTCCCTAAGATCAGGTTTAACCACAAGATGCTTCATCTTATCATATGAGGTCAAAGAATCATAAACTTCATCAATTGTGAGAGACTCGAGGCTATATAAAATTGTGTCTCCAAATTGTGAAAAATAGAATGTCATTAATGACAATGTATCACAAAGAAAAGAGAAAGAAAAATAAAGAACACACGGATTTTTACGTGGAAACCCTTTCGGGAAAACACCACTGGCAGGGGAGAAGATAATTCAATATGTCGAATTTGAATGATTACAAGAGAAGTAGACTATGTCTATTTATAGGCTTGTACAACCATATTTTAATGAAAGGAGTGTCGTAAGGTTGAAACACCTTATTTTAATCAATATCAAATAGATGAAGTGAAATAAGGTTGAAAAACCTTATTCTAAAATAAAATAAAAGAATTGTAGTTCTATATGGATTTTACTTTTATTTTATTTTACCATTGTATTTTATTTTAATAAGGATTCGAGTCACTCAATTCTAACAAACTGGATGACCGACCTCTTGAATTGCCTTGGAAAGGTGGCAAGACGACATTCAAGTGGGCATGGGCTTGAACCGAACACATTAGGGTTCACGCGGGTGCTCTTCCTTATGTGTGCTGAGGAAGGCTGTGGGCAGACATTTTGGTTTGTGTCAGATTTCAGTTGTCACAAACGGAAAACCGGTCCTTCAACAAAAGTAGGCGATAAATGGATAATTTTAAGGAAGTCTAATTGATAGGGTAGGTTAAGTTCACAAAATGGGTAAGAATTTGGCCACCCATTATTGTGATTCAAAAAATTGTTACTAATGTTTCGACCTTGGGTTTCATTATTACACTCTTTCATTAACTGCAATCACAGCAATTGCTTGGATCTTGAACCAAATTCTCCTGCCTTAACCAATGTCCACTACTAGGATGTTTTGTTCGTATGCTTGTTGATTGAACTGCAACTCGTTTACTCTAGTCAAGCTTGAAATCGGCTCAAATCCATCTCAATATAGTTTCACTTTTAAAACACGCTACCTTCAGTAGTAGTATTAATTTACACCATATTCTAATATATGAATTAATAATAAATTAATGTTAATTATTAATCTTTGGCGATTCATATGGTTTGTTTTAGAAAAAGAAAAAAAATCCGTTTATTTTGAAAAGACCCTATATTTTACAAAAAAAAATTTTTTCATTTTTCAAATTTCAAGTTTAAATTCATATTATTTTTTTATGTCTAACTACTATAATGCATATATAATAAATAAACTCTTTCTTCATGTTATTAAATGAGAAACCAAACAAGATATTACAACCATATTTGAGATAATTGAATAGCTTGTGCTAATTGAATGTATTTACTAAGAGTCAGATTTCAAATGCTTTGTGATCTAACTGCATTTCATTTGGTGCTTTCTCTACCTAAGTTAAAGCATAATTTCGAACACCTAAGCAGGGGCGAAGCCAAAGCAACTTTTTAGGGAGACCGGATGAAATTTTAATTTTTTATAGTTTATATCTTTATAATTTGTAAATGATTAAATTAAATTTTTATAAAAATATTAGGAGGGTCAAAATAACAATTTAACATTTTAAAGGTGGCCGGAGCCCATGCCAACCCCTGACTTCGCCCCTCCACCTAAGCCACCTAAGACAGATAGCTTTCTCATCCACATTATTTCATCAAATTCGAACTGCCCATTCTTTTTTCTTTTTTTCTTTTTTGCTACATATAAAATGCTCTCAGTACACGCAATGCAGTTAAAAGGTAGTATTAAGAAAATCAATTTGTAAGAATCTCAAGAAATTCAACAATCACGATCTCAAGCTTCAATTAAGTTTGATTAAGCTCCACCTAGATTTCGATTGGAGAATTTGAGTAGAAACTTGGCATATATGAATTCGAATAGATTGATTATTGCTTCTATAATAACTGAGCCAATTTTGAATTTAACTTAAAAGGTTCAGACATAATTGACATCATTGTCATCACGTCAGCGTGCGCAAGTGACAGTTTTGCATACTATTCGCATCTTCTCATCTCTTGTATGAGCCCAACATTACATAAATTGGGGTCGACCCTGGATTTATATCCACATTATATTCCATAGTTTGCAAACAAACCAGGTCAAATCTTGCCGTTTATTCGATGATTTTCGTACTCAAATTCGTTATTTACTCGGATTAGGTCCACAAATTCTATCTGTAAAGCCAGGATGAGCAAATAAATTGAAAACACCGAGAAATCAATTTGATGGCACATTTCAACTTGAATTTTGTCCCATTCAACTTGTTTTGAGATTAATGTTACTATCCAAACCTCATAACTTATAGGTTTTTTCACATGATACCATTTTATTCAAATAAAATTGAAAAAAAATAATATTTACTAAAATAGACCTTGAAGAATAGTAGATGAACCACTTCTTTTTAGACTTCTTAACCTAATTATTATATTATTAAAAAAATTAGATATAAAAGCGTAATTTCATATTAGTATAAATAGATCATTCCTTAAATATAATAATTATAATCATAAGCATAATCTTAATTTTAGAAAATAAAACTTTATAATATTTTATTTATAAAACAAACAATTATTCAAAAATTTCAATTATAACTAATTAAAGCTAAAAGAAACGCCAAGTAAAACATTAGATATAAAAAAAACAAATACATGAATTTTCTTTTAGCGCTTAACTTCTAAAATATTCTAAATGGCCTTGCCAATGTCTATGACATTAATCTATGGACAATAAAATAAAATAAAATAAAATATTCTAAATGATGCCACTGTTTTAGAATAAAATAAAATAGTAATTAAATAATTAAAAAACACTTGATATTGCTTCTGGAGTTTTTTTATTCCACTGACAATAATTACCCTTATTATAATATATAAATGAATCCAAAACATGTTTTACAGTATTAGATATTTTAAACCCAAAGAAAGTAAAATATATATTACAAAACCCGCCGGCGAGCTAAAGCGAACCAAAACGAATGAAACTATTGGGTTTAATTGTCCAAAAATCAACCAAACAGAATACACCCCTAATGTCGGGCCCAAAAAGGTCACCCTTCCATTCTGCAGAATTTAGGATTTTGAAATGTGTAATTTACAAGAAGGTCACAATCAGAAGAAACTCCAATCTCAGACACTAATGCCAATTTCGCCCTTCACGTTCTTGTTTATTTGTATTTGTTCTTTCATACATAACTGAGTATTAAATAATAAATTAAAAATCTACTTTCCCACAAACCTTAAATGGTTAAGGTAAACCTCTCATTCTTCAACATACTACTAACAGAACATCTGTGAATGCATATAAATTCAATTATAGAAGGATTGTACTCCAAAAATAATATATACTATAAAAGGATTGTAGTTAAATTCATAAATTAATAAATCGAGACCAAAAAATAAAAACAATAACTAGTTCAAGCAAACCTAACCTCAGCCAGAAAGGAGAAATCATGTCTCGACATTAGCTTTGTTTCCGGCAAGGATGAGAGAAATCTCCAGCCCACGGCTAAAGGCTTGGTTAAAGAGAAGGCGAGACTGGAAGGTTGAGATGAATGGGAACCATGACAACACTGCTACTGGTGCAAATATGATTGTACCCATTCCTGCGTCATAAAATCTTGCAATTTCTCGCACAGAATCCCATAATCCCAAACTTCTTACAACCCTCTTCCATGTAACAGCCAGCTAAATTATATCAACACAACACAAAACAGAAAAGGATACGAAATTGTTAGCAACAAAATGCAACACCATATTGTAGAGTGGTTTGAACTTGAAACAAAAATGAAGAATCATTCTGCACAGATTTAAACTCCTAATCATGCTAAACTAGTTCCTGTATACAGAGAGGTACCACTCAAAATGCAACAGCCCACGGAATGTTAGACTAGTGGACCAAGGCAAGCAATCCAAATAAAAAATATTAATCAGAAAAAGACCCATCTGCGGGTCTGAATGAGTCAAACCAAGCTCAAGCTGTAAGAAGCTCAAGTTGCTTGATTTGAAATAAAGATCAAACTTGACTAGGTTCATTACCAAAATGAACTCAACTGTCATGCTTGACTTGGCAATAACCGAGATGAATTTCAGTATGACCTATGAGGAATATAAATATTCCTAAATAAGTTCTCTTAACATAAGTGCCATATTTGACAATGATTACTTCTACATGTTCAATTGAGAGAGAGGTATCCAAAGCAGGAAAATGAGGGAGTTGTAACACTTACACATAATATGGCCCATCCAGTTGGAACGAAACCGAGGATGCTTGCAAATAGGTCAGCAATTGATAACCCGGTGAAGGCAACGATAAGGCAAAGGGCAACAAGAAGTCCAATGGATATAACCCCTTGCATAAATCGCATCACCAGTTGTAAATCATGGGACTTCTTAGGGCTGTAGGTGAGTAACTGCAAGCCAATAAAGAGGATCAATCATTAAGACACCTTTTAAAAGAAAGGCAGATATGTTGAAGATTATTCTTTTCCGGGAGGGGCATGTCAGGAAGGTGGCAAAGTTTGACGCCCTTAAATGATAAAGGATACTGACCTTGAACAATAGGACAAATCCAACCAACACAATCCACGAAAATCCATAAAGCTGGAGAGCAAAACAAAACCGTCAAGAACAAGTAATAATCAGAACTTTTTAGTCTAAGAATATGAATCTTCTTGAATAATGGTCCTTAAAACAATTGGCATATACATAATGCGTGAATTGACACACAAACACAACAAGACAAACCCAACCAATACGATTTGGGAAAATCCATAAGGCTGGACAGCAAAATGATACCATCAAGAATAAGTTATAGTAAAAACCCTTTAGAATATGAATCTTATTGAATAATGGTCCTTCTAAATAATACACCAATCAACATGCAAACACACTATTCATTGAACATATGAAACTGTTCCACTAGATATAATTTCTAAGTTGTCGGTATGAATTTGATCAACTTCCAGTAGCATTTATGGTTATATCCATCCCCTTGGTTAACCAAATAGTCACCTACAGAAAAGCATAATCCGCAGTCACCTATTCTTTCAAGAAGGAAAGACAGATGCCACTTCTTGCATGCCTGGCAAGCAGGAAGGAGGCAATTTTGTAGTGGCGGAACTCCTCCAACATTTTCCACACGTTTTTGTGTTACCAGTTCATCCAATGTGGCTCAATTATAATTCATACATACATGTAAAAAAAAAAAAGCAATCCTTAGAACTTCCATCCTCAAGTTCTATGTAATGTTATTCTCCTTTCTCATCATACTAAGCACAGCATCTTTTTCTTTTAACATTGGAAGGAAAATGGCACGAAGAAAATATTGTGAAGGAAGTCAGAGAATGAGTTTCTCTAACATGCTTCATTAAATTTGAGAAACAAAGACAACAAATGCAAGCAGAAAATTATAAGGGCAAGAAGCACACCGCAATGGATGTATCTTTTCCTGTAAGATGGAGTTTGTACACAATGCCATACTGAAAAATAAAGAATCTCAAGCTCAATATTGTCTCCAATATGCGACCTCTCAGTGTTTGGATATGTATCTGCAGAAGAAATGTAATATTTTCCACAATAAGAAACATAAGAAGAAAAACAATTGTCAATAGACAAGCAATTCCAGCCAACATCTAAAGCTTGTTTCTAAACTAAAATATTAGAACAGAACCTTATGGAAATAACGACACTAGGCCAACAAGCCAATGCGAGAAATGAAATAAATATTTTTAACTCAAAATGAAATAAGTAAAAACAAGAAGAAAGACAACGTTGGGCAACTTTTAAGGTCCCTCGTTTCACATGATTGAAGGTGAAGAGGAGGATCTAGCTCAAAAGCTCTCTCAGACAATCATAGTTTCATACTACTAAAAGAAAGAAAATAACTTGACATCAGGTACCGCAGGAAAAAAGGTCAAATGCAATGTTGTCAAGAACACAAGGCACCCTCTCAATCCTAATAGTGCTTCTTGACACAAGATGCAAAAAAAAACATACTGCCTGAAAGAAGGCACAATAAGTATATGTACGTGTTTTTGTATGTTTATTTGTGTGTACATACACACATATATTATGATTATAAACTCAAAAGACTGGCCTAGTTTATGCACAATATATTCAAAATTTTCTTTTTCTGTTGTTGGCAAGTCCCCTTCCTGATATTGACTATTCAAATAATAAGCAAAGAGCTTGATATTATCTCCTTTTTTACTAGTTATTACTAAGGAAGGATACTGAAATAACTAACTATAAAAAGAAATTGAAGAGAACCTCAAATACGCAAGCGTTCTTTGCACATATCACCTTGCAAAAAAGTGTTAGGCACACTAGACGTGCACCTGATCACACTTAAGGCGCAAAGACAAGGAGCATACTTTGACAAGACTAGTCAAATGCATTGACGAAGACTAAATAAGAACTAAAGAACTAATTAGCATCGCAATGATAAACCTGTTCTTCATCCCACCAAGACTCCCAGCTATCATCTCCTTTCACGCCAACTCCACCTTTATACAGAAGCCAACTGGTCCAATCATCAAAATCTTCCACAGTTCTGTTCATTAAAAGATATAAGTAAAGGATAGGCACCAATGATGTGGTAAAGTTGCAAACATGCAGTCTTACATCTGGAAGTTTCAAGATAAAAGCTACAGAAGTGAAGTGCTATGGGACTTACTTCTGCCATTCAAAACCTGATGGGTTGAATATATAAGGGGCAAAAAGCCAAGAGATGACAAGGAACCAGCTGCTAAGAGTAAGCAAGACAAAAGAAACAGAACCCCCGTCTGTGTAACCATATGCGATGTATACTATGAGAAGCAGTGCCACTTCAAGCCTGAGAAATATTAAGTTTGAAAGCTTTAAAATAAAAGCAGTTTTACTTTTTCATACCGATGATGTCAACCCAGCATAGTTCCCAGATCAACGTCAACTTTTGCTGGTGACAATTGAAATTAACAGCTAATTGGAATCCAACAGAGAATATCACTTACGCCTTAACAAAATGGCTTCTTGAATAAAGCCTGTAATTTTCAGCAAACTTGATATGACGCACCACAAAACCTCTCCCAGTTGCTCTATACTGTTGGCTCAAATGCAAAAGATGAACATACATCAATTAAAATTGAAAAAGGAGAAATGAAAATCTTGAATATGTATGCCAACTAAAAGAAAACCCGTACTTTCGCACCACCATGGAGGATAGTCCGTCCAAAATAATGAGTTCTAGTTCCCAAGGAGAATGTGAAGAAGACAGAACATAACTGAAGCTGCATTGTAATAAAACTGAATACAGCCTGCATATCAATCGACCAAAAGATAATTAGAAACTTATTATACCAAAGAGAAAAATATCACCTTAGCAAAGGCTGTAAGATCATAATATGTTAAAAGTTTCACAGATAACTTTCTGAAACTGGACCTACCAAACTATGAAATTTACAGGACAAAGAATATCAAGTTTCTGATGGAATCAGACTGACAAACCTTCAGCAACCCCAATTCAAGTATAAAACCCATTATCATAGGGACGGCAGTAAAAACTCCAATCTGTACCAAGAATTGAGTATTCAGAGCAGCATCCAATGCTGTGTTACCCGACATCCTAGCTTGCCTAGCAATTTGCTCGTCGAGTCCAGAGAAAGCCTGGTTGAATTGGAAATGAGTTGACAAAACTATTGTTACAATGCAAGATCTTCAAGAAACTTTGATAAAATGCCCCATAAATGGGATGGTTTCACCTTGCCAAGATTTTAACAAATTTTCAAATGCATCCTTTTAAATGAAATTAATTGGCTGCCAAGCTTTTCTTTATCTTTAAAAAGTTTCCATGGCAGGAAAATTAAAAGGAACTCTATTGCCTAATTGCTTTCTTTCTGAAGAATAAGTTAAAAGAAAAGTGAACTATACATTAAAAGAACTTAGGCAAAAGAAGAAAAGTTATTTACCAGATAAACTCTTCCATACAAGAATATATAAACTGTAAGGACAGTCATCTGCGATAATGGAAAATAATATCAGACAAATCTGAAGACTTGCAATGTAGTCTAAATTTAAAATGAGATAGAGATGATACCATTGTGCAGACATAATAACCAACAGTCGTGAAGAAGAAAGATAACATTCTAAAGAAATCAAAAAGTTGTCCAAGTCTGTATACATCCCTACTTAGGACTTGCTCTCCATTTCCCCCAGCAACTTTCCCCTCAAATAAAGCAATCTGGTTCAATCCAACATCTCTTCCCTTTCCAACCTGCATTATTAGAAAATAGAACTCAAGAAAATAGGTAAAGATGAGTCCAAGATATGGGCGTAAATGAGACACCTATATTTGCAAGCTATTCAAGTTCAACTCCAAAAGGATCTGAAGTCAACTCAGTCATATTTGAGCTGAGCTCAAGTTACCAAGCGAGCCGACCTTGAGTATCATAATCCAATTTCAAGTAGCGCCAAGCCTAATCAAGTTTGTTATTTATAATATATCTAATATATCAAAGTTAAGTTACCATTTTATCCTTAACATAAATATATACTCAAAACCCGAGCCTATTATTTTTCTCCTGGTTTCCTTCTACAGACACTCTTCTACTCCCCTTGAGCTTCCTCACCAAAAGCTTTCTTCATGCTCTCAAAATCACATCTCATTTCTAAGCCATGTCTCCTCTTCCTCAAGGCTTGTTTCTTTCTCCCAAAATCACCTTCATCAGGCCTTTTTCGTTGTGAATGTGTCACCCACTATAATTGCCAATTATCCTCAACTTTAACCGAGACATGCTTTTCAGGTCAGTATCTTTTCAAATAAATAAATTCAATATTTTGCAATTGTGCCTTTTCCACTCCTTTTAAGTGATTATTGTTACATTTAAAAATAAAAAATAAAACCATATCAGTCAAAGACTAGATAACAAGTTGCAGAAAATTTTGAATTTTGAGCATAATTCCTATGTCTCTATAATGATTTTTTAGGCGTTTATTATATTTATGAAAACATTTATTTCCAGTAATCTAAATAACAAATTTCTCATGCCTGTTTGTTTCTACACAATCTTTTGATTTTCTTTGCTTTCCTGTGAAATGGAAGTGATTTAAGAAAACTGAACTCTCAAAATTTCATCATTTAAATAAAGATTGTACACAAAACAAGTTTTTGAAATCAAACCAAGCATGAGCTTGAAAAATTAGTACTCATTTGAACTCAAGCCAAATTTTGAGCAGTGAATTTCAAATTGAGCTCAAGCTTGAGTTTTCATGAGAGCAAAGAAAATCAAAAGACAAATTCTTATGTGCCAGTCTCTCTTGGGGGAAAAAAAAGAAGAAAAAAGCCAAAAAAGAAAGAACAAACCTGAATGTATTCATGATGGGTGATGTTACCTTGCCTCAATGTGGAGTTGAACCCTGTAAAAATCTTATTTAGGTATATCATTAAATTAGCTGAAAATAAGTTTTAAGCAACAATAGTAGGCTCCTTTTTTTCTGTACGTATTGCTTCATGGTAAAATTTTCACTCTGACAATCTCCAAAGGATTGCAGTTTGAGAACTTTCAGTTCATACTAGGTGGTTACAAGCACTAGTGTATGTTTTGCTAGAGTGACTAGTATGACTCCAGTTAAGTGGTTTATTCCCAAATTCCTAGCAAGGAAGTTCTGACAAAAGAGA
The DNA here is from genome assembly GCA_005393395.2 of Gossypium australe. Taxonomy (NCBI): domain Eukaryota; kingdom Viridiplantae; phylum Streptophyta; class Magnoliopsida; order Malvales; family Malvaceae; genus Gossypium; species Gossypium australe. The sequence goes on from CM016615.1 coordinate 91,089,946, forward strand.
ACGTAATTGCAACGTTTTTTCTTTTTATAGTAAAACAAGCATGGGAAAGTTGTAAGCTACAAAAGATTAAGGAAAAATAAAATTAAAACCAAGGAAAATAAGAATGAAATCTTCTCAAGCTCCTATATGCATTTATCAGATGGTTTTAGGGGTCTATTTTTGGATACACTTCTGTATAAGGTATCCTTGGCCTTCAAAAGTAAATGCAAAGAAATGAAGAAAAGAAAGTAGCTCAAGTAGTTGAGTTGAGAATACTAATGCACTTTAAAAATGGGAAAAAAAAATTCTCATCATCCAAGCTTACCTGCATATATGTCTTCACTAATATTGATAACACGAGATGCCTTACTAATCCCTCCTCTAGTTATATGAAAGATCCGATCAAATACATCAGGATGCCCATAATGCATACGAACTCTGCATTTTCCCCACATGAAAATGGACGTAAGTAATGAACCGAAAAAGTCCCTTCCAAGAACAACATATTAAGTGCAGATTGAAAAACAAGGTAGAAACCCTATCTTAATGCTTCAGAGGTAAACTCGAGAAATCAACAGGCTCCCAAGCACTAAACTAAGCAATCATACATGAAAAATTGAAAGTAATAATGTAAACATGTGTAAAAACACTTTTCCTTGAAAAATAAACACTATGAAGACAGTTCAATATGTGCAAGACATGTTTTCATGATATCAAGGTGGCAATGAGTATACTTCCAGAATTTCAAAAAAAAAATTAAATGAGCAACACTAGACACGACAGCTATTCTTTTAAGCTTCCCAGTGTCATACAAGAATTCATCCACTATCGTAATAAAAAAAAGGATTTTACAATTGCAATCATGTGACAGAACTGTCCAATATAGGCCAGTGGCTGGGAAGAAGACAGTGGAAAAGACATAAAACATTCACACTAAATCCTGGCTAGCAAAGGTGTTTCATTGATCATAGGATACCAAGGAAAGTCCCTTGAGGACTCAAATGCTAGCTAAACAAGACCTGCTGCCGATAAATTCAAGTGTTTTGGGAAATGATACACATGATAACTTTATTCATATAATTAGGAATAGCCTTTTACAGTAGATACACTCACTTGAGAGGATTTGCTAACACACGCTGGCCCAAAGTGACAAAACTAGTCTCCTGATTAGACATGAACCACGCTAGAGATGAAACACTGCATGTACATATCCACATCGTACGTCTTAGGAAGATAAAGAAAGAGATAAATTTATAGGAATGAATATTTCAGTTAAAAGGAAACAAAAACCTTCCGGTAAAAACATGCTCTCTAACACCAAGAATAGTTGGAGGTCGAATTCCATGATTTCCTCGAAACTCCTCAAGAAGATTTCTCATTTTCATTGCCTCCTCAAGGTAGTTGTCCTACACAACAAGACAATGGCGCTCAGCAAAAATTACAACAAATCATACTACATTGCCACAACATAGACATTATTTATAATCTTTAACCTTGCAAAAAAAAAAAAAAAAAAAAGAAAATGAAAAACCAACATGAAAGGCAAGTATTACAAGGCAGCTGTGGAGAAAGTAAACACAGCACCTAATAAGAAAGACTAGAACACATAGGGAAACATCAAATGAAACTATAACATGGATATTTGAAATGCTAGACATCCAACAAAAAGCAGAAATGTTAATGATGTGTTAACTCTGCTACAGCCTTCGGAAATTTCTAAAAAGGGCCCCTTAATATGAGCTTTCCATTAGCCCCAATGTTACAAAAAGTATCACCCAAAATATTATGAAAGTTGTAATAAGTTGTGTAATTAAGTAATACCTAAAATATTATGAAAGTTGTAATAAGTTGTGTAATTAAGTAATTCTTGTGTAATTGGGTACTGTTATGTGTAATTGTATAATTACACAACTTTTATAAGTTAAAATAATTTGTGTAATTGAGTAACGTTTTGTCTAGTTGGAGCTGATAGAAAGCTTATTTTAAAAAGCTCATGCTAGAACTTCTCACAGCTTTCCCTTAATAATAACAAGCAGCTTATCTGCACAAATTCCAGGAAACATAAACAAGCATGAAAATAGAACAAGATCTTGAAACCAGTGAGCCATGGAAATCAAAACTACCATAATACGCACAAAATAGATCCACATTTGAAGCAACCATAATCAAAGCAGCCATAGAAATATATGATTAAATCATCTACAAGCACCACAAATAGAATGAAAATTTTTACATCTTTTTTTTAAGCAGACCTGTCCATGGGCTGGGCTAGAGTGTGGCCCAAGTCCAAAAAATAAGCCCAGGGTCATTTTCAGCCCAGCCCGGCCAAAAAGGCCAGTTCACTGTTTAAAAAATAAAATATTAAAAATATTTTTTAGACTAATATTTTAAAATTAAGTTAAAACTTTTTTAAAAAAATTATTATTTAAATTAAATTCAAGCCAGGCTAGGCCAAGACATAAACCTTGTCCAAGCCCAGCCCAAGACAGGCCAGGCCTACCAGGTAGGGGCTGCCCAGCCCATGGACAGGTCACAGGTCTAGTCCCAGCAGACACCAGTTTCATGGTAGAATCCAGCATTCCTAGTCATCACTCATCACTGAGTAGTGAGTACTAACAACAGTGAAGAAACCAAAATAACGGAAAATAGAGTGATAGACAAATCCAACAATAATGCATACTAATCAATTAACCAAAGAACTTATCAAGCCAACAGATAAAATATCCAAGTCAGCAAGCCTTGAGTACTCGGCAACAAAAGATCTGGCCCCATTCATTTCTGCTTTTCTTGAAATGTATTATCATATAAAAAAATATATATAGACGTGGAACTAGACAACTAGTGCTGACAAAACTATATGAACCTCTTTTCTTTTTACTAAAATCACGCTGAAAGCCAAAAGGTTAAGACTGAAAGAAGCATTTACCAGCTTCCTAATTGACACTCAATTACGAATATTAAGTTCAATTTTTTTTAATAACAAAAACTACAAGGACTCAGAACAATGCACAGAATACTAAATTACCTGATTCATGTCAATAGTTTGAATAGCTTCCCCTCGTGTGAAGATAATAGCATGGTTCTGGTTTTCAGGTTTCCCTTCTCCAAGCTTAGGATCTCCAGGAAGTTTAATTGAATAGACTTCCTGAAAAAAGGAAAAAGGGATAGAAAATTTTAACAACAAATCTCTTCTATAACATTATAGGAGAAAACAGAACCATAAAAAATTGTATATTTAACAAAAAAATTAAATATAAAAAACTATCCAGCAAGCAAATTTATGGCAATAAAAGGGCAGGAGTAGGAAAGGATATCCACCACACACCTAAGAAAGGCACCATAAAGGCCTTGTAAAACAACCTACAGTGACTGGTAGGGTAAAAAAAAAAAAAAAAACATAATCTATACAGAAAAAAAGATAATTATTCAGCTCTGCCGCTGAAGCAGTTCAACAATATATATTGTAATCAAAGTTTATTATTCCCACAACATATTATAGTCCAATAATTGCAATGGTATATCAAAGTACAACCTAAAAAGTTGAAACAAAGTCAAATTTTAGCATGCGTATATCATATCAAATCTAAGTGAAGAAATAGCTCACTGACTTCAAGGCCAAGAATGACAAAAGCATAACGTACTTGCAAAGCGAACAAAATGAAGCAAGCTCTCATTCCAACAAATGACTATTTTGAAAACATTAAGAAAAGAACATTGTTGCACTTGCAACTTGTTTACTATCTTTCCACCATCACTTGAAATTTGATTTTGACTAAGGATCTTTATTTTAATTCAACTAATGTGAAAAGAATGAATGGAAATGCACATCATTAGTAAAGGACATCAAACCATAATAAAGATGTTGCACGTTGGAACGCTCTGCCTACCCCCACCAAAATAAAAATACAAATTCAACCTAGTTATTAGCTCACTACTTGTATTTTTTACTTAGAAAAACTCTGTGCAACCATCAATCCATGCCAATAAAAGAGTTTTAATAAATACAAGACAAGAAAGTCAATGCTGAACCTGATCTTTTCCATTTATATCAGCTTTGACAAGCTTTGAATAAAATTGCCTTTTCCCGTCCGCTCCAACCTCCTCAGCATGTATGAATGCAACTCGAAGGGCTTCATTCCTAGAAAAAAGAAACAAAATACCATTGTCATTAAAGCCATAACATGGTACAATAAATCAAGGATCATACCAATTTCATAAAAGCCACAAGGTGCAATTAATCAAAGATCCTGAGTAAATTATACAGAAGCAAACAGAATGAAGATAGTAAAGCCTTTATCTGAACGACAAGCAAGCCAGACACTTAGCATCCAAGCTTTTGACCAACCAAACATGCTTTACTACTTGGCAACTGAATCTTGCAGCTCAGTGGCCCCCCGAATCAACTTAATATTAAGGTCAATTAGGTGCTATTATCTTCTTCAATCAATAAAAGGTAAACAATACCTCTGTAGCAAAAGAGCAATATCAACAGCCTCAGGTTTCTTATTCTGCTTCTGTTGACCATAAATTTGACATGAAACAACATAAGTAAACTTTATATCTGCTTGTGCTCGAGCTTCACGAGACAATTCAAAGCCTTCAGTTGTCAGGTAGTCGCTTTGAGAATATGCGTCCACTGTTAAACAAGAAATTATGGTATGAGCATATCAATGGCTTATCCTTAACAGTACAGGTCATTGCATAAGGTTTGAAGTGAATACCTCCCAAAGATCTCCTTTCTAGAAAACTTTGTAGCATTAATGCCCTTCTATAATACATCATACCACGAACTGCATTTCAAGATTATAAGAGAGATCATAATGAAAGAATAAACAGCCTTTCGGCATCTCACATAATACTGGACTAGATATATCAGGTATTCCATAAGAAAGAAATACGGGCTAACCAGTCCTGGCTAGAGTCTGCCCTCGATAAGATGCCCAAAATCGAAGCTCCAAGTCATTATTACTTCGTTGAGCTTCTACATTCCCGGTAGACTTTCCTTCATTAATCCGCTCTAAATAATTCTCCCATTCATCTAAAGTCAGAAGAACAGGGACTTTATCACATAGAGATATAACCCAATATAAAATAAGCCCTCAACAACACGCAAAGGATGCGAAGCAAGAAAATTTCATAAGTCCACGAATATAACTAAACTAAAAACAACAGGGATGACAATGGGGCATGTCAGAGGTAGGCATCAAATGCTATTTATTTCTGCTCCCACTCCCCTACCTGTGTTGTCAATCAGGAACTTATTTGCTTCTCAAATCCAACCATAAATTGCACGATAGTGCTAGGAAACTCAAGTTTTAATTATTTTCTTTGTTACCGCTTTCTATCAAATTTATTACAGAACAAGTAACATTTCAGCAAACCCCAATTCAAAGTGCAGAGAATCATCTGTCTTAAAAAAAACAAATTCACCATACAAAATATATACAAAAAGAAATGCTTGGAAATAATTCCATCCAACCTGGCATGCTACAAAACTTGAACAGGAATTGGAGAAAGAGTTCAAAAACAATTCAGCATTAAGAGTAGGTAACAACACATGCTGCCTGGATGCAAATAAAGACCTTTGCATTTATTAGAAACACATTATATTTAAGAGATAAAGCTTGACACGCCTGGCATCAAGCAACTAACCAGAATCGACAATAAGAATGTTAACAGCATGATTTTATCAAAAGGCCTTCAGCATGTAATACTTTCCAACTTATAACCAGAATTCACCATACAAAGAAAGAAATACAGGAAATGTACTTTAAAGGGATGGAAAGGATGTACGATAATTTGATTGGATAAGGTAAAAACTATGCTTTATTGTCTGCTTGCAAATAATTCTATCCAACCTGGCATGCTACAAAACTTGACCGGGAATTGGAGAAAGAGTTCGAAAACAATTCAACAGTTAAGAGTAGGTAACAACACATATGCTGCTTGGATGCAAATAAAGACCTTTGCATTTATTAGAAACACATTATATTTAAGAGATAAAGGTTGACACACCTGGCATCAAGCAACTAACCAGAATCAACAATAAGAATGTTAACAGCATGATTTCATCAAAATGCCTTCAACATGTAATACTTTCCAACTTAAAACCAGAATTCATCATACATAGAAAGAAATAGAGGAAATGTACTTTAAAGGGATGGAAAGGATGTACATTAATTTGATTGGACAAGGTAAGAAGACAAAGGTAAAGGGAAGGAAAATAATGCTTTATTGTCTGCTGGAGGAGAGGAAATGAAATTAAAGGATACATGAATCTACAGCATGATTTTACCAAAATGTAACAATAAGAATAGTAACAGCACAATTTTTACCAAAATGCCTTGAGCATGTATAATTTCCGACTTATATAACCAGAAGTTAAGAAGCTATATTCATATATAGGAAGGAATACAGGAGAGCGAGGTACTTTAAAAGGGACAGATAGGATTTATGATATTTTTTTGGATAAGATTAGAAGAGTAAGGTAAAGGGAAGGAAAATGATGTATTATTGTCTGGAGAAGGAGAGGAAACACAATTAAAGGATACATGAACCTACACTATCACAGCCATTCTCTTTTAGTGTACAAAATATTTAGAAAAGGAAGAAAGAACAAGAGAATGAATGTCATTCACAATGAAAACTTTGATCCCCTTTCCATCCAATTTTCTTTCCTCTACTTGGGGAAACAAGTCAAATGAGGTTTTAGGGCAAAGTGAAGAATGTTTGTACTACTTGCATGAATCATAACCAAATAAGGAGCAGCAAATAGTGTTTCCATTCTTTCCACCCAAGCCGCCTTAATCCAAATTCCAACGAAGATAGAACTCAACAAGAAAGCACCACAACGAAGAATTTTAGGTATTCAACATCAATAATATGATAAACATCACATAGTACCGAAAATTCAAAAGGTAACACTCAATTAACCATTTTGTTGCAGTCTGTCGATAACAATAATATTGGAACACTAATCAACAGCTCAGTATTTAATAAAGGACCAATGCAAGTCACATGATAGGGAACGTAACATCTAAATAATCTTCAGGAACACAAGATGGCGACATAGAAAAGAAACATATGCTCTATCATGATGCTGGAACAGCAGTTACAGATTCATTGGAAAAATAATAAAAGGGAGATGGGAAAGGTAGGACTCTGACTTAGATTAAACATTCAACTATTGACAAACAACAGCATTATGATACAGGAAAGGATAACCCCACTTAAGATAATTATTAAATGATATACCTGGAAAGATTTTCTGAAGATAGAAAATGGTAGATATTCCATCCTCATTTTCCTCACGCAATTCTTTGGGGCTATAAAGTACAGTCTCACTGTAGTATGGGGTAAATACACTGTTTTCAAACAATAAACAAATAATTAGTTCAATATACGATAATATTGCAGAATCAAATTTAAGTCAATTTTCAAACATATTGTATCTACATACCAAAATGGCATCATTTCGCAAACTGGCTTAGCTGGAGGCATATCCATAAATAATGAATTAGTGAAAAATTCCAATCTTCTCCTCGCCTCTAGATTCTTAGGAATGTTAGCTGCAGAATCCTTTACAGTCAGAAGAAGATACAGTCGCTTCACCTGCTCCCTCTGTACGAGAAAAAGTTGGACACAGTAAGTGATGAAACAAGGGTAAGACAAGAAAAGGGGAGATTAGCAGTATATATCAAATTCAACAGATGCATACAATTTCAGGGTCCTTGGGCCACTCTATTCTCGAAAACAGACGACCTTCAGTTTTTGCTTTAGCCAAAATGTTCCATGTATCAAGTTGCTCCCTGGAGTCTCACAGCAAAAGCAAATGTTTCAGAAAGGAAGATTTAATTGAACGCATACTAAAAAATGTATGTCCTAGAATTTACCTCAAATCAGGTGATAACAGGTCATGTGTAACAATATCATATAGTTGATAAACAGCATTTGCAGCACCTTTCTCTTCAGGTTTTTCATTCCTTAGCTAAACAAAAAACAGTGTATTATCAGAACACATTTCGAGCAACAAAAAGAGTATCATGTACATCTATACAGACTTCACTATATACCAGTACCAGGCACACTGAAAATTAATTTGCTCAATTTCTAATTGAATAGAAATCAATTTATTATGCTCAACACCTAATTATGAAAAAGTAAAAGAGCAATCAAACATATCATACTGCAATATCAAGAAATTCCAAATTTACTCATAGAATAGAAAAAAAGGAGTCATACCAATAAACCACTGCAATGTTGGGGGATGGAACAAGAATGAAAAGGAGAGAAAGTAAAAGAATAAAAAGCAAATGAAACAAAGAGGGTTTTTGTACAATGAATTTAGCAGCAGTGATTGAAACAATTAAAAGATGCAAAGAGTTTCTATTATTACCAGCCCAAGCAAAGCAGTCAACTTTTGAAGAACCAAAGGAAGCTTCTTCAAAGACAAGGTTATGACAAGTGAACCCTCTGATATACTGTTATTAATCTCACGGTATATCCTTTCAACCCTGTCATAAACAAGGTAAAGGACAAGTAATTGTGGGCAGGCTCTTAATGATAACCCCATGAAAAAATGACAAAAAATAAAGCATGCGGCTGCTACATACCAGAGTCTCCCTTCACCATCCACCAATGAATGTAAAATTTTTTCAATACTGTAGTAGCACTCCTGAACTGCATATGCCATATATTCATCCTTGCATATCCTATTCCAAAGATCAGCCTGTGTATCTTTGCAGTCAATAGCCAGATCGACTGCCAATAAGATCTGAAAACATGTTGCCCACGAACATGAAAGAAATTAGCATAGAATCAGTCTTTCAGTAATTATTTGTTTCAATACAATTTAACAGGTCCCACCTTACTGCTTAGAAGAAACAAAGGCCACTGAACTAATCTTAGACTTCCTCTGTTGCTGGGAATTAAAAGCAAATCCATCTCCCTTAAAATATAAGAAATTAAGGGTAACCAGTGAGTACCAATCTCAAAATGAACATTAGCATCATGAGAGCAGTAAAGTCTAACTCAATAATTTACCTGTTGCTGATATAGTCTTCTTCACGCAAACTTTTAATTATCTCATTCCAAAATGGAGAAAATAGAGCAGCATATGTCTTGTTATTTTCCTGAGAAACCTGTTCGTGAAAAATAAACAAACTTTCAATTATTTCATTTTGTTTTCATTCTTCGACTCTAGCAACCACAAGGATGGAAAGACATGGTTTCCACATTTCCGCTTTGCTTATCTTCCAGTTTTCCATCTTTCCTTCTTTCTACCCAAACAACCTAGATAAGCCTAAAAGATTTACTTCTACAAAAGGATCATCTAATCAATCAAGATTCTGCCAGTACTAAAGATTTGCAAAGATACAATCACCTTAATGAGTTTTAGAAAATTAGAATTAGAAGCGAAGAAATATAAAGGCATCACCCACCTCAGGTGTTTGTCTATCAAATGGCATCCTGCAAGAGCAAAAAAGACGGAAACAGAAAAAGGAAAAAGGAAATTAAAAGAGATTAACAGGGAAATTATATAAAAAGGAAAACATATTTGACCCTATAAACAGTGTGAAAACATTCTCTCGTTGTTGTCAAGTTATGAAGTTATTTAAGAACTGCAGAGTGTTTTACATGCTACTCCTTTTTGTTTTTAGACAGGGGAGGGAAGAATTATGGTAGAAATAGTTACTCGACCAAATGCAGAATACACCACATAAACCATATTTGAATAACATCAAACTACTTTCTTTGCATATAAAGACAGACCAAACAACAGCAGGTAAAGGCTCGAAGGATAGAAAATGGCATCTATTTTAATAACTTCGCAGCCAGCCAGATAAGGACCAAGTTACAAGCAAGACAGAGAGAGCAGAAATTAAGACGAGAGAGAGGGAAAAAAAGTTAATTCAGGTTAGCCCTTTTCTATTCCTTTTACTCTTATGTCCATTTTTCTTGGATGATTAACTAGGTAAAATAGTCTGAAAAACAATTAAGGCCAGCAAAGACCTAATTATGATCAACCAGAAACATTCAATATACAAGTAACCTATTCCCCATTCTGTATTCTAACAAGCCAATATGCTATCTGGGGCCTGCTTCATTGAGTCTATCCATAGTCCACAAAATTGCAATAAATACGATCATACATCTCTGTTTATCTTTCACACAAGTAAATAACTATGATTAAATATCTATATCTATCTTTTAAAAAAATACATTTTAGGAAATCAAATGAACAACAAAAAAGAAACAGAATATAGAAAAGGGATTGATGATCAAATTTAATAAAAGGGTAATCAAATCTGGTACACCATTTTAGCCCAGAAGCCTATACTTAAAATTGCCAAGATGTAAACAATTACCTTTTAGTTTGTTGTGAAACAAGGTTCTTGGCAAAGGCTTCTGGGAAGCTCTCAAACCGTTTATGCACCATTTCAGTTGAGCGTATCTGTGATAAAAGCAACATTGAATAGTAGGAATCGTAACAAAGGAGCACAGACTGTAATATCGCCAAGGATAGAGAAACACCAATGTAATACCTCGCCTAACCGAGCCCTTGCACCCATGACACCACCAATAATTGCTGACAGTAAAGTGTACCATATGTGAATGTCCATGAGATAAATCTGGAGAAAAGGGAGAGAATACAGAATAAGTTAAACAAATGTATGTCAAAACATTTTCATAATATTTAAGCTTCTTGACAATAATCAGCTGAAATTGGATAAAGCCAATATACTGGACAAGCAAAAAAAACTCAGGCACAGGCAATAGCCCAGAGCATTTGAGATAAACCAATGACCTACTTGTTTTTAACAATTTTCTATGTCCAAACATATATATATATGGAGAGAGAGAGAGAATGAGTAAGTGAGAAAGCCAAGTTCCAAGCACATATGCTAAATAGATATGTTGTACTCACAGCGATAACAGGAGCCCACAGACTAACGATGGTCAAGACATTATTATTATCTGCAGAAAAAATATAAAAAGAATAGATTAATGACACAAACTTCAACTTGAAGAACAGACACCTCAATGAAACATAAGTGGGTAGTATTCAAAGCTTTATACATTCACCGTATTCTAACAGTCCAAGACTAAAATATAATAATATTCTGTCACCATGAGGCCATAACAAGATAAGATATGACCAATATATGTAACGAGAAAACTTCTTGATGGACAAAGCACAACATGAGCAGAACCGAAATATTTGCCAAACGAAGAGTAAAATTCTGATAGGGGATTTGATTCAGGTTCTGATTGAATTTTGTTCTGATCTTTATTTCCTTGAATTTCCTTAGTGATTTAATAAAACTTTCATAGTAAATCAGGATATTTTGTTGTCATATTCTTGTTTTCCTTATCAGAATAAAAAATAAGGGTTTCCATTCTATTTCCTAAATTGTAAAACTTTAAGAGGTATATTATTCATGAATAAAACAAGTTGAAAGTTTCAGCAAAATAAAGGTACGCAACTCCCTTAGAGTTCCACAACCATAGGCAAAAATAGGAATTGAATTAAAGGCAAAGGCCCTTTCTTAAAATCTGATTTTTGTGCTACTTATCCGGTGACTCAATATATTCCTTCCATTGGCACCCTATATCTCTCGATTGCATATCGAGATCCACTTCATTACCTTCTTGTTGATAAATTTGATAATCAGAATACACAAATATGAGGCTCAGATACATGAACAATTATGATGATCGATGCATAACTTGGGAAGTAATAAAGGGAAGTCAAACATTTCAACTCCATACTTTCAAATTCTGAATAAGATTTTCTTAAGCATTCTCATGTACAACAGATGTAACAAACTTGGACCAAGACAAGCACTTAATTCCAAATGCTTATATAAAGATGAACGTGCAAGACATGCAACTTGGGCACATTGAATGGAAATTTTATCTTCTTAGCGTAGCCCGAACAAAGTGCAATCTAAATGTTTGAGGGAAATACATATCCATTTTAATAATAGCCAAAAAGAACCCATAACATTGGGATTTAACCCCTTATTCACTTAATTTGACTCTAATTTGTACAATTAGCAAATAAGTTCTCGATAATTTAATTTTCATCTTCTTAACACTGTAATACAGAACTTTTACCTGCTACAAGAAAAGGGAGAAATATGTTCCATAGAATCTAAAGTTGGTGTTTTATAAAACCAAGCAAACAAAAAACAAGAGTTGATGAACATACTCTTCGAGACAAGATCATGCCAAGAGTATCGCAGAGATCGAAGATCCATAATGGTATTCGTAGGTGAGACAAGGGGTCTTATCTGTAATTCAGGAAAAAATATATAAAAAAATGTCGGTGTCAGATATTTAAATCCACATATTTGAAAGCTGTCTACCATAAAGTACAAAAACCCTAGCGAAAGGTAAAATAGCAACTTGATGGCTTGCCTGAAGAAAATACGCAAATGTGAATTTACAGAGAAATATGACCAACCAGAATAAGACATATCTGCAGCAACAAAGAACCAAATGAAGGGAGTAGATAGCACAGGCATAGAAAATATTAGCGAACTTCATTATTTCAGAAAAATAAAACGACGACAAATAAACATGACATCAACATACAATACAAAAAGAATATAGAGATAAAGAAAATTTGTTGACCAGCAATCTATCAAGTACATCCACAAGCATTTTATCATCAACATGAAGCGTTAACTCCAACTGTATATGGCAAACAAAATCATGGCACCATTTCAGCCAAAGTACTGAAAAATTACATCATTAAAGACTTAGAGGCACCACAACACACCCAAAAAAAGAATTACCAAAAGGAACAGGATAAAAGGTATTGTCAACCACTTGACAATGTAATAGACAAAATCAACAATGTCAAATGATCACAGTAAGCATGAAATCCCAATTTCAATAGAACACAAAAACAAACCTGAAATAGTCAGTCATCCTTTCGTAAAGGCCACGCCCAACATAATAACGCTCCTGAAATGCGCAAATTAACGTATAAGAATGACCAAGTGATCCATTCCAAAATCATTTGATCATCTCAACTATTAAGAAAAAGCGAACAAACCTGATAAATCCATTTGAAAAACTGGAAAAATGATTGATCCGACATTTCAGACAAGGTATGACATGCAGGAAACTTCAGTAACAAGCCAAGAATCAACCGCAAGGCTGCGTAAACACCCAAGACAAGTATATATATCCGAAAATATAATGAATTGTTGTTCCGATCATCCATTTCCTCCAAAACCCTCCTGCATGTGTGTATATATATATGTGAATCAGCATGAATACATAACAGATGACTATCAACAAGAAAATATTTTCAATCATTTAAAAGAAGCACAAACTTACACATAAACATAGGTCACAAATACAGAGGTCAAGCCACACCAAAAAAATCGTATAACCAGCCTGGAAATGGCCATGCCTCTCGCAGTGGCGTAAGCCCCAAACATGAGCAGGACATCTAAACAACCTAACTAAGCAGAAAAGTAACCAAATGAAAACATGGTTAAGCCCGGACATATGCAAGTCTTGGCAATAATCCAAATTAAAATAAACTAAAGCATGAATATACAAGAAATATTTAAGTAATAACTGCAGATGAATATCAATAAAGCCAAGAACGTACTCTCTATGAAGTTCATAATAGCAAAAGTCGGTCCGATACTAAGTAATATCTTAAAAGTATTTAAATTAAGACGTCCTTTTCTGAATGCTATAATTGCCAATGCCTGCAAACAAAAGGAAGTCAACTAATTTCATCTTCAAAAGATAAACAGACTACATGCAACATTTATAAGAATTTTTCTCTGGAAGCAAAAAGACCTACCTGGAACATTACAACCAGAAATATCCAAAGACGATGAAAACTTCGATACAAGTGAAGGAATGTCCGATGCTCTACAAAAGTGCTTTTACCAGTCTGTGAAATCAATAGGAAAAAAGAACAAGGGGATAATTATCAGTTTAAAAAAATCGGTTAAGAGTCATAAAGGAGAAGTTGAAATTACATAACCAATATGGATGTATTGCCTACTTTATTTACAAAAAAGAGTAAGGAGAAAAAGGGTGGTCATAAGAAATAGTGATTCAGTACATAATAGGAACATGATGGGTCAGCAGGAAGATCAGAAAAGAAATGTTTTTAGCAGTTTTTCCATCTTCGCATTCTATTTGCAAGAGGCAATTCGGCACCAAAATATGATAACAGGAAAGAGGGCTCCTAATAAATCAATATTCACAGTAAAGGATCAAGAGATACAGCATACATCAGTAAAGCAGGAGCAGGAGCACAAAAGAGTTGCGTGCAAAAGATTATCAGGGTAATTAAAACAAAAAGATTTTTATCCCTTTATAAACAACAACTTAATAATTCTTTCCCTTAAAATATAAACTCAGAACTGAAATTCAACCCTTCATAAGAATAGCAAACTATGCACAATGCCTTTCCTACTACATTGGGATACACTCCACAGATCAGATTTTACCATTATGGTCCCTTGAGAACAGCACCCAATGTAATATTACTAAGTAGCTTTAGACCTTTATATCAGAAATAGGATTACAGTTTCCATATAACACATCCATGACCCCTTCAAGTATCATGATTTATTTTGCTCCATAGGCATAAAAGGGGCTTCCCATGACAGTTTCCATGGGCAAAGGGCTGTTTCCATGACTCAAACCCATGACTTTACTAACAAAGGAGCAAATTTATGTTGCCACCAAGGGTTGCCCTCAAAGGTTTAAAATTAAAACTCCAGTAGGTAGACTTACAAAAGATTGAAAGAAAAATAAAAGGTTTAAATAAACAAAATAGTTTTGTTCAGAAATGATCAGTGGAACTTACTCTCTTCCCCTTATTAGACAACAGAAATGGGGATTCTCTCCTCATGGGCCAGCTCAATTCAAAGCAAGCAGGTGACCTATACATATAAATTATAAATGAGAACAGGATTGTAAAAACTGCACATCAGTGTGCCAAACTTCACCAAACAAAATCCTTAGACAGTGTAACAAACCAAAAGTATTCATTGAAATCGTCATAATTACGCCATGAAGAATGTGCAGCTTTGCCATTATTGTTTCTAGCAGCCTCCTGAACAGCTAACATAAATATTAACAACAACTCCAAGAACATATAGAAAAAACATATCAAAAGAAAAAAAAAAGACTCTAATCAGGTCTACAACCCTCCAATGAGTCAAGAATCATTGCCTGTAACAAGTGAGAACATGAAGAGTAAAATCAGGTCTATAGTTAAGAGTTTATGATGTTAATTTTTCTCAAGCAAGCAAGAACCCCAGAATAATCCTCTCACGGGGACAGCATTAATTCCAAAATGAAAGGTGCAAATCACACAAAAACCGACTAAAAACAGAATAGCAAAAACTGATAACCATAGTCAAAGCTTAATGGACATGCTAAAGATAACTTTCATAAGCAGGTTAGCAAATATGCACCACTAACATGAATATGAGCCCTAAAGAAAAGAGGATATATAGAAAGTACAAAAAGAACTGACCTTTGCCATCGTATCATAAATAGGACATATGATTTGCTCAAGGAAGGACACAGAGCCACTCTCAGCGGTACAGCTTCGAGCAGGATTAGCTTCTCCATGATCCACTATTGAATCCAACTCCCTTGCCATCTAGAACTCCAAAATAAAGACATCATTAATGAAACCACATTAGACCTGTCCAAGGGCCTGGTAGCCACCCAGTCCGGGCTTGGACAAGGATTTTCGCACCTTGGGCTGACGCAAATTCAATTTAAGTAATAAAAAATATTTTTTAATTTAAATTTAATTATAAAAGTATATAAAATATCAATTAAAATATATTTTTTATTTTTTATTATTTTTTGAATAGTGAAATGGGCTTTTAGCACGGGCCACGCCCAAAATGGGTCTGTGCTTGAAATTTTTTTTGGAACGGGCCTCGGCCCAGCCCATGGACACCTCTAGACCACATGATAGAAAGTAAACGTTAAGTAGCACTAACTGAGAGCTGAACAAACTCACATGATGGAATATGTAGCAAATACACTCAGGCAGAAAACGGACATTTGCAGCTTCACCCCATATGAGAAAGTATAAAGAAACCAAAAACAGCTTCCTATCCCTATTAATTGCTTCCAAACTGCAGGAAACAAAATGAGCATCAATCTAGTAACAAATTAAAAAGTACCTCAATGCATAAGACAAGAGAAAAGGAACAGCTTCAAAGTTGCAGCTGTAACCTATTCCAAACCAGTCGTATCCGCAGGTATCTGCACCATTTGATGTAGTTATCCAGGACTTTCAAGAAAACCTCATTGATTGCTTTCTCATCAATTTTCTAGAAAAAAATGGAAACATAGTTAATGAAAAAAGAATTTGATCAGTAAACTGCAAGTTATTTAGGATGCCTAACTTGAAAAAATAAACAAGGAGCACATCGCCAAACAAAATTAGTAGTTGCAAACTGCAAAGAAAAGCACCTAACCTAACATGCTATCGCAACCAATTTCATCCAATCCCTTATTTAAGTGCTAAATATGGGTCAGTTTAAGTGCTTCTAAAATCCACAAAAAATTTATTATTATATAATTTCATTAAAAAAATTAACAATAATGAGAAATTTCCTAAAAATCTAGCCATCCAGGTTTAGAAAGAAAGCTTGGCAATACATAAAAATTAGCATGTTTGTAATTAGCTAAACCCCTAAACCATCTCCAATAACTAGGCCAGCAGTAAAACCTTTGCATACAACACCAAACTATTAAGCTTCAGTTTTCAAGGATATCTAAAAATTAAGCATTCCAGCTTACATAGCACGTAAACAGAATTTAGTATTTTAGAACATAGACAGTCACATAAGGAGTTCCCCTCCTATAATCCAGCAACTACAATTTTGGTGTGTACAATTTTCTAAAATAGAAATGACAAACAGAAAAAGAACAACAAAGAATCAAAAGCCTCTATAAAATTCTTTTGAAAGGAAAGGCACCAATAAAATAGTAAAAGGATTATTAAGAACTTACTGGATCAGCTTCAACAGGTATGCCAAGTCGAGATTGTGCATTTGCTATAGTAAGAACAACATTCTCACGCTGGTTCCTTACATTATCTTTCTGAAGGGGGAAAAAGGTTTGGTTAACAAAGAAATGGAGAGATGACAATAGACTGATGATGGAAAAAAAGAAATATCAGAAACTTTGTTAAACTCAGCATACATAAATACAAATCAGTTATAATTAAGTATTTTTCAACAATCATTACAATATACATTAATATTCTACAAAATATGCACCAGATTAATATCAGATTTTATCAATCCAATAATAAAGCATAGAGCTGATTCAGGCATCTAGTTCTTCACTACGGTTTTTCAAATCAATCAAAATAGGTAGAAACGTGTAACAAAAAATGATAAAGGGTAACAGTTCACTTAACCTACATGCTAAAAAGGAGATAATATGGTAGTATAGGTAAAAAATGCACAGCATCATTGCATTAAGTAATAAAATTATCAGATAGATAATCGCATCAGCCTTCTTCCTACTCTTCATGTACGTGTAGCCCAAGCACTGCAAATGACCAGTCATGTAAAAAGGCATCCCACCAGCCAATTCCACAAAAGCAATCATAAGTCTTAAAAGAAAGCTTCTGAAATATGTTGCAAATGACAGCAAATAAAGAATTTCATATCCCAAAAAGTTATGTCTTGCTTTATGAGGGTTTCACGATGAAAAGTATACTAACATATAAGCAAGGCGACAGAAAACAATACATAACATCCCAAAAAGAGCCAAAGGAAAAGAAACTAACATAAATGGCAAGAATAATTCTGCACATATAACAAATTTAACCAACAAATCAATATGATCCAAGTACATAAAGTGCTAAGTACACACAGTCACAAACCTGAAAACCAAACACGTACTCCAGAAGATCAAACATGTCAGGATCCCGTTGCCCAGAAATCGAAAAACTTGAAGGAAGCCTGGGAAAATGTTCAGTGTATCTAATTGCAGATATTGCACCTCTAACCTGGTAATATTAGCATAAAGAAAAAAAATTTGAACCACACAACTTTAACCAAAGCACGCTGTCGAATAATGATTTCAACATAAACATAGATCAAGCAGTAAACAACAAAAGCAACTACAAGTTTGCAACTATAAGCCTTTGAAGTAACCAATTCAATATGAGGTTCTAGCAACCAGTGGGCAAAAGATGTAGCATGACTGATTAAAGATTTAGACTTACTTCAGGAAAAAGTCCAATAGCATTTGTGAATGAAGATGCTTCTAAAGGGACAATATTGTAGGGTGTGAGTTCACCAGATATAGTTGCATCAGCATTTTTAATTCTTCGCAACTGAAAGAATATAGAAAAGATCATATAGTTTTCAACCAAATAAAGATCAACCATATACCTTATTTCAAGACATAAACGAGTTAAAACATAAGATAAAAAAGCAAAGAGCGAAGTTGTTAGTAACAGTTTCATGGAGAACAGGTTATAAAAGAAAATATCATAGGAACTTCATTGACAAGCTAGAAGTACAACATGCAAATGAATAATATATAAATATTGAAAATATCCAAGACGCTCACTGAAGAGCACATTCAGTGGGTGTTAATCACATGTACCTCATCCTTAATAAGCCTTCCAACCCCATCCGGATCGGCATCTTCGCTAAGTGCCTCCATGACCTCCACTAAGGCCCTCAAAGTAGCAAGGACCTTCTTCATTCCTAAAGCACTACAGATTTCATGGCACAAAAAATAACAATAATAAAATCATGAAATAGAAAATATGCCAACCAAAAAGAAGTAGAAAACTGGCTACGTTGAAAATTTAACGAACAGATAAATGTTACAACAAAATCCAACTTCAGTGTGGTGCTTAGCTTCTACACTAAATTTAAACAGGATGCAAGTATTTAAATTCCAATGTTAAATCATCAACTTCAGAGTTTTGTAAACCTTCCCTCTGTACTTATTTAAATTCCAATTGATGATAGTTTGCTTAGACTAAACTTAGAGATCATTCATTAAATAGGATAAAAAATCAAATAATTGAATTAATTCCCCCAACGTATTCTAATTCAAGACAGATGGTTTGAGAATAGTACTTAATATTGCCAAAAACATAAGCACACAAATTAAATCACAAGGAAACTAATAGAATAGCATCAGGTATCCATACTCTCCCAAACTAGTAGAAGAGAAGGTTCCAGATTCCCGCCATCTTTGTTCTTCTCTTTGGATATCATCTACTTTGTGCCGTCTCTTATAGAGCTTATAGAACTCCCATAAATGCTCAATATCACGATTACGATCTATTCGGCCACCATCCCTTTTGGCAAGTTTTTGCTGCAGGACAAAGAAAATGGCGATCAAAATAAGAATTTAGAATGAAATGATGGGGGGAAAAGGCACCAAGGTTCAGTCATGTAGTAGTAGTTGTTAGATAGCAGATGAAGTAAATCAACATCGAATCCAAATCAAGAATGAAACAATATAAATTGTGGAATAACATGCAAGCATATTATTATAATCAGAAAACTCGATGGAAGATGAAATCAATATACATAGATTATTAGAAATAGATATATAGGTAAATCTTAAAAGAGTTGCATTGACATATTTGGTTCACCAAATATTTTACTAAGAATATGATGGTAACTTCCAAAACTATCCTTATCAAATAAAATGCAAATTTTATTAGTTTTATATTTTCCAATGATATTTATAATTGACAAAATGTCAGATCAAATCCTCTTTTTAAATAATATTTATTTTAAATACAAATAAAAGAAAGATATTATCTTAAAGAATATATGATAAAACAACAAAAAAGTTTTATATATTTAATATGCATGAAATTAGAAAGAAAATTAATTAAAAGTTAATTTGATAGAGATTAGAATAATTCTAAAATTAATTTGATTTCATGATTTTGTAGTTAGGAAAAAACCTGGGTAAAAAATGAATTAGAAAAAATAAATATTAATCAAAGTAAATTTTAACTTTCCAATTGCATGGGAAGTTACTTTCCCACCACCCTTTACAGGAATTGCTATTGCATCCTCATGTTTATGAGAAAATTGGCACATACCCAAAATATAGACACTTTTAAGCAAACCAAATATAGGAATCAGATTCCCACAAATTAAATTTTTGGGAAGGTGAGCACATTCCATCATACGAAACACCCTCTAAGGTTAGAGTGGTCAGTGGGGGTCCAAAACAACAGTGAAATCAATATATTGGCAAATTGCAGCAGTGTAATATGAGTAGGATCTAAAACAGATAAGTGGTAAACATAGCTCATACCAACAAAAAAACAATACCATTGATCTGGACCCTAAGAGAAGGCCAATGACCATGGTAAATTTACTGCTATCTAGACAGGATAAGCATAAAAATTATTGACACTATATGAAAAAAACTACATAACATCAAAAGCTTACATAATAGTACCTTAATTACAGACATCAAACCAGTCTTGAACTGAAGGACACCTCTACCTTCACTATTTGGGTCCAAGTTTTGGGCCATACCATATGCCTGCTCACAAACTGAAATTGAAAGCATATAAAAAATATACATATCACCACCCAGAAACAAATTAGGATTCAGAAGTGGAACAAACGGTTAAGAAAAAAACACACAAATGCCTAGAGTAACCATAGATATACCAGTCTATGTACAAATCTAATAGGCCATTGGAAGTCAACTATAAAAAGAAAGTTATTAAATAATTTTTTTTAGAAAGAAAAAACGACCTCAATAAGGAGAAAAGCTGGCCACTCTATCAAGATGCTTATCTACTTTGGGTGGGTCTAAAGTCATAAAGTAATTTGGATTCCTAGTATATTGCACACCAACATATTCACATAGAAACATATTCAAAAATGTAATAACCTTGTTGCACTCGATGGCTATAACTGAACAACAATGTTGTTGCAGTGAGATTCTAATTAACAATGAACCCAAAACAGGTTGATTATCCAATTTTTTTGCCAAAGTAAACAGCAAATTCATAGATGTAAATAGAAACTCTCAAACTTCCTCATGTTATATCTATCTGACTAACTTGGCGAACATTACAATCAATATGATCTGATGCTTTCAGTTTAATCATTCAACCAAATCAGAAATCTGCTTTAACAACTCAACACAAATAACTGTTTGGGTTTAACTAAAGTCCTCAAATATTGGAATTTACAAGCCCTTGAATATACTTCGTGACGAAATATGACACAGACAGACATTTATGTACAATCTGAAAGAGACCCAAAGATCATTCAAATCAAATCGCATTGCCCCACAATAGTCATTTCGATGACATAAAATGGTTTCCATTACAAGCATGCTTATACCTTATTTTTGTTCTATATTACTACAGTTATTGCTTCTGTAAACTTAAATTACGCAATCATGTATAGTTAACCTCTTGTTCCTGCAATAAATCCATCAAATAAGTTCTTATAGTGTTAGTTCAGCTAGACGTGGAAGTCTATGCCGACTAGTATTTCATAGAGCGGACAGACAAAGCAAGAACAACACAGCAGCTAAAGAAGATCAAGAACCAGTTCGTCTAAACTCAAAACTCCCTTCAGCACAACAACGAAAGGAAGGAAGAATTCAACTCCTACCTATTTTATCTCCGATAATCAATAATACGAGCAAACAAACTCAACCTCGTACATAAACACCAGCTTACTCTATAAAGTCACTTTCAAGTCATTTCCCCTTCCGTAACATAAATTGCCATCAGATCACGTGATCAAGTACCACAAAAACAAAGAAAATAGGAGAAAGAAGAGAAAAACGTACGTATCCTGGCAACATGCGGGTCCTCCGCTTGAATCTCATCCGCAGCCTGAAGGATGGCGTCGATATTAGTAGCGCGACCAAGCGAGGGTGGGAGTTGAACAGCACCGGCGATCCCACTTGGTCTTCTCGCATGACCTTGACCAGCATCTCTGAGCTGCTCTCTTTCCAAGGTAGCACGCACCAGTCTCTCCCAGTTTTTTAAAACCCTAGCCATGGAATCTCAAGAATCTACCAAATCAATAGATAGAACCTAGTCTTTCACATGAAAGAGATGAAATTGCGAAACAAAACAAATAAAAACAAGAGACGCCAACTCTGGACGAGTTGAATAGCACGACTCGGTGATTGTGAGTTGGATCTACAACGAAAAATACGAGAACTTCTCAAAGCAGATTTGAAATTGAGGTTTAACGAGGAAAATGAAAAGTTAACGCGGAGGCAAAAGAGAAAATGCTGATGGGTGGAATTACTGATAGACCCTCGGTTTTTAAACCGTGTGATCAGATCAAATATTGACGAACTCTCTGGTCTCAGAGAAATGAACGGATCAGATTTGTTGCTGTAATTGTCCGCAAACAATATTTTGAAACGAGTTTGTAAACAGAGGGGTAACCAACTTTGCAGAGGGACGCGTTTGTTATTTTGGAAAGGTAGACTTGTAGACGCTTAAACCTTAAGAATTTATCATACCATGCTTTTTTTTTTTTTTGGTGATATCATACCATGCTTTTTTAAGAAAAATATTATATCTAACCAATATGTAATTATTCAGTGGCACTCCTCCTCCAAGCAATTGACCCATTTTTAAACAATGTCGAAATAGTACCTTTTATACTTTTCAAGAGTAACAATACTATGAAATGCAACCCAATAAACCTAGTTCACAGACTCGAAAGCATTTTGAGGTGCTACCATAGTTACAAGTGAGTGGGTTGTAAATTTAAAGTTGATAGTTCAAGTCCTCACATATGACCACATTATTCTCCTCACATCCTTGATTGACATATTTTCATTTAAGTATTGGAGGTTATCATCTTAAAAACCCTCAACTTTGTTAACTAAGCCCGTCAAATAGCTATTCAGGTACATTGATTCTTGACAAAATATGAGTGACAAAATTTATACTAGTGGATAACGCTTGACAAAGTTGAGGGATTGATAGGTTATCTGACAAATAACAATTCGAAGATAAAAAAATATTGAGAGCATTTAAATATTATGAAATTATCTTTAGTATTTTTTTTAATTGGATTTTATTCTAATTGTTTTTAAATTTTTTATTTTTTTAAAGTTTGGTTTGATTGTATTTGATTAAATTTAAAACTTTAAACTTTAAAATTAGTTTTTAACTTTAAAATTTTTAAAAAATATATTGTTTTGATGTTAATTTTAAATTTTAAATAATGTATTAAAATCATAATTTGTTTTTATCTATACATATAAATTAAATTGAAGGTTAATCTTGTTATAAAATAATTAGATAGACAGTAAAGAACAAAGAAAATAAGAGAGCAAAAGAGAGAACATATTTTATTGATCAATTCATAAAAGATATATTATTTTGACAATTCATAAAAGGTTTAACTTGCGTCTAATAGTTGTTGTTACAACATTTTATGAATCACTATATAGTAAAGTTTACATTAAAATCCTTGAAAGATTTAGAATGCTAGAAGCATATTGAAATTCTCGAGAAATTGATCATTTATATGAATTGAAATAATTTTTGAACATATGTGGTAAATTTGACTGAGTGAATAATAGTTGAAAGAGGATTATAAAAAAATTAAAAATACCTATTTATATTTTTATAGAAGAATTATAATTAAAGTTTGCTATGATTATTGTTGAAACTCTTGAAGAGATAAAAACTTATTTCCCCCAAATTTTCCTTCACTCGTGACTTTCAAAAGAATGGTAATATAAATGCTTAGCAAATACATTCAAATAGTTATTTGAAAAACTAGTATTCGAGATTGAATATGTAGAATATGAAAAAGTATGTGATGTTTTCAGGAGGGGAGTAAATACGCGCTGTACTCTTTTTCCCTTAATCAATGTTTTGTCCTATTGGGTTTTCCTGGTAAGGTTTTTAATGAGGCAGCATAATATGCGTATTATAGATATGTGTACTCTTTTTCTTTCACTAGGATTTTTTTTCCACAGGATTTTTATCTTAGTAAGGTTTTAACGAGGCAGATTATCTACCAATGGGCATCCAAAGGGGAGTGTTATGAATATCTTATTAAGTGGATGTCCATCAAGATCAATACAGGTTTTAATGTACTTTAAATTATTATAGTCATTAAAAAGTAGATCTCTACTTCATTTATACTTCTTATGCCTATAAATAGAGACTTTGGAGAAGTTTTGTAAATACTCCGATTGACCAATAAAATACACTCTCTCTTTTACTCTCCCATTTTCTTTGTCCTTTACTCTCTTTCTATTTATTTTATAACAAATCTCAATTTTTTAAATAAACATATTCACATGAATTGTTGTGGTAAGTGTGGATTCATTCTTAGCTTAGGAACCTCTCTAATGGTAAACCCAAAAACCACCATCCCAAGCGACCAAGCTAATCAAAACAACCAAATTACCACAAACCTAGAACATTAACCAAACTCAACCGCAAAATCGAAATTTTTGGATGTATATTTACAATCCATACAACCGGTATGCTTAGCGTTACCCTTTTTCAATTGAGGTATTGCAAAGCTTACCCTAGTTACCAATCCTCAAACCAGACATATACAACCTATAACAAAAAATGCAAGCTCCCAGCAATTCTTTAAATTGCAAGAACAACTTTAAAATTTGCAAAAGTAATTTGGATAGTCCTAGGAATTCTAACAATAATAGCCAATCGAGATTAAAGGATCAGTCGTATTTCCAGTCATAATGGGTGATGGTGAACACATCATGACCGTTAATGTAAAATTCTCAATAGTGGATCAGTCTTTAGCGCATAATATCGCTTTTTGGAAAACCTTAATGGGAATGGCAAAGTTGATTATAGCTACTTTTAGCCTCATGGTCAAATTCCCAACTCATCGAGGTACAACATACAAGAAGGTAAATCAACAAACAACCAGGCATTATCACATCCTATCACTTCAACTGGCACAACATGAAAGGTCTTCGGAGCTTACAACAAAAAGAAGGAAAAACATTAAAGGGCCGAGCAGAAAGAGCAATGACAGCCAAGTAAATATTGTAGACAATACTACTTTGAATTTAGAAAGTTTAAAGGTGTGACGCGAGCTAAGCTTGCACAAAGCCGAGTCCACCAAGCAAATGGAAGTTTTTTTGCTTTTTGAAGGTGGAGCAAACAAGATATCTAAGCTTGTAATGAGCCTCCCAAAGCTTGAGAGAATTGATGCAATTATTAAGGTTAATGTAAAAAAGTTTACTTGGACTATCGCAAACATTTGGGCATAGATCCTTCAACAATTATGCACTCCTTCAATGTGGATTGTTTTACAAAATCGATCAAACAAAAAAATAAAAAATTGCCAAATGAAAAAATAAAATGGGTAAGTATAGAGGTTAACAAACTCATTGCATCAAGTTTTGCCCGAAATGTGACCTATCTAAATTGGATGTCAAACGTAGTGATAGTTATAAAGTCAAATGATAATTAAGAATGTGGGTTGATTTCACCAATCTCAATAAAGTGTTTCCCAATAATAACTTCCCCCTATTGTCTATTGATAAATTAGTAGATTCAATTGTCGTTCACGAGTATACAAACTTTATGGATGCCTTTTCAGGATAAAATTGAATCTATATGGACTTTAATGACCAAGAAAAAAACATCGTTCATTATAGAGAATGCTTTTTTTTGTTTTGCTACAAAGCAATGTTGTTCAAGTAGAAAAATGGAAGGGCCACTTATCAAAGGCGAATCAGTAAGATCTTTAAGGACCAATTGGTAAGAGCATAAAAGTGTTTGTTAATGATATGATGGTTAAAAGCACATCCATGAATCAACACTTGAAGGACATGCATGAGGTGTTCCAAGTCCTCCGAACCCATAACATGGAGTTGAATGCAAAAAGGTACTCTTTTGGAATAGGGGCAGGAAAATTCTTGAGATTTTTAATCTCAAGCAAAGAGATTGAAGCCAACTTAGAAACGATAATAGAAATTCTATATATGAACCCCCCAAACTGTTAAAAAGGTTCAAAAGTTGACATGAAGAGTGGTCACCCTTAACAGATTCATGTCCAAGATAGCCGAGAGGCATATTCCAGTTTTTAATACCATTCAAGCAATGCCATTTCAGTGGACCTTAGAATGCCAAAAGTCTTTCGAGGAGTTGAAGCCTTATCTGAGCTCTCTACCCCTACTTACCTCAACGAAACCAGGTGATAAGTTATATGTCTACCCAGCAACATTTAATGAAACTATAATAATTTTCCTTGTTAAAAAAGACGAACAACATCAATTTCCAATGCGCTTTATCAATATGGTTCTTCAAAATGGTCAATTGAACTATGCTAAGATTGAAAGATCATTTTTTGCCTTGGTGATAGCCTCTAGATAGTTGAGATGGTACTTTTATACTTATTCAATTATGGTTTTGTCTAATCTATTGTTAAAATAAATTTTGTAGAAGATATACTCGTCGACTTGATGGTCATTTAGAGTATCAAGCTCAATGAGTTTGGTTTAAAATTTATTTGTAAAAGGGTTATAAAAGCCCAAGTTTTAGTAGACTTAGTAGTTGGTTTTTCCCCATGTTCTCAAAGTTGAATATTAGGCCATGGTAAAAGTACAAACAAGTAACTCAGTTAGTCTGAACAAAATAGTCAAGTTAGCCAGTTAGGTGAACTCGTCGCTTGAACCCTAATGGACCTTGTTCGTGGATGGTTCCACTAGTAAGGATAAAGTTGGCGTAGGGATCTTGCTCATTGACCTACAATATAATGAATGGTAGTATGTATTTTTTGGAGAGTTCAATGCCTCGAATAATGCAGTAGAATATGAGACACTAATAGCAGGTCTCAAGCTAGTAGTCTACTTAGGGTAAAAAATTTAAAAATTTAGACAAACTCTTAGCTAATAGCTAAACAAGTCATGGGCAAATACAAAGATGAAGAACCTACCCTCGTGAAATACCATCAACATTTCACAGGGTTCCTAAGAAAAGTCCAAGCAGTAAACCTACAACAAATAGCTCGTAATGAAAATTAACGAGCAAATACATCATTCAAGCTTGCAACATTAGTAGAAATCTAGTAGAAGGGTAAGGTTTTACTTGAATATCAAACCCACACAGATTATACATAATAACAGGTTTTCTATATTGATAAGAGGGATACATGGATGACACCAATAGTCCAATTATTGGCAGATAATGAAGAGCCAACAAATATTCAATAAGTATTAAAGTTTAGGAACAAAGTAGCAAAGTATGTACTTGTTGATAAAGTATTGTATAATAAGAGTTGTTCCCAACCACTCCATTATTTGGGACCCTACGAGGTAGACTACATCTCACGAGAGGTTCGTGAAGGTATCTATAGACACCACATGGGAGGAAGATCCTTTGCCCAAAAAATCCAAATGTAATGATACTATTGGCCAACAATTCAAGACAAACCAAACTTGGTGGTGAAGTATAATATTTACCAAAACTTTGCCCCCGTCCCCGGACATCAGTTGGATTTCTACAGGCAATTTCTAGTTCTAGGCTATTCGCCACTCAGGAGATGGATATGCTTAGCCCTTTTCTGAAAGCTATAAGAAGGAAAAGGTTCATTCTTTTGCTGTTGAGTACTTCATCAAATGGATGGAGGTTGAGCCATTTGTTACCATAACAAAAAAAAAAAATTGAGAACTTTGTCTGGAAGATAATGGTATGTAGGTACGACCTCCCTCACATCGTTATTATTGATAGTGACACACAAATTCAAGGAAATATTTAGGAGTTTTGCCAGAATTTAAAGGTTATAAGAACAAAAATTTCAATAAAAAACTTCTCAAATGTCCAAGTTAAAGCCACAAATAATAATTATGATTGGTGAAGTAAAAGGGGCATAGCTAGAAGTAGTGCTTGAAATATTATAGGCCCTTCAAACAACGTCACGAACAAGAACAAGAAAACCCCTTACAATTTATTATTCAACATAGAAGCAATCATCTCAACAGAAATCAACTTCAACTACTTTAGAACTTCACATTTTAATATTGATCAAAATGATGAGATGTTACAAGCCACCTTGACCTATTAGAAGAAAAATAAAGGAAGCTACAATCAAACTGACTACCAGAGCACAACAGGTCGCCAACTATTATAACTCCAAAGTCAAGAATAAATAGTTTTAAGTTGGAGATAGAGGTGTCCATGGGTCGGGCCCAACCAAAATCTTAGGCATGATTAATAAGCCTGAGCTTAGCCCGGCCTAAAAACGTGCTTAAATTTTTGTCCAAGCCCGGCCCATATTATATATGCTAAACTAGGGCTCGACCCAACCCTTTTTTTTGAAAAATATTTTATTACATAAAATTTACATTTAAAACATTAAAACAAATATTTCCCAAAAAATTATCAAATTGCATTAACAAATATTAAAAATTGGATGAAAACTTATTAACATTTGATGAATGTTGACCTCATTAACAGAATACCAGAATCACACAAGGGAATAATAAATTTTGCATAGTGGTGTATATAATATGAATTGGGTAAAAGTAGCAAAGAATAAAAAATGACTTAAAATAAAGGATGGCATCAAGGTTGTTTCATTTAAGTACATTAAAGCTAAAGGACAAAGCACAAGAAATTTAATAATTAGTGAAACAACTTGGTAACTAAAACCAACCACAACAAGGTTATATTCTCATGCAATTGATGTTGGAAACCTAACAAAATTAAAAGTTTTACAATATCCAAACAAAGTTTATACAATATTTATGTATCAAGCAAAATAGCACCAAAAATAGCAGCAGAAATTAGCACCCAACAGCAGCTGTAGAACATAAAAAAAATAGCACCCAAAAAAGCACAAAAAGCAATCTGCAAAATGTAATCAACCATTCAAAATATCTATATATCAAGCAATCAACATGTTTGATTTTATAACAAGCTATAAATTCTAAGCTAAATTATATACCTAAAAAGGAATCGAAGAATCATCGTCTTCATTGTCCTCGTCATCATCATCGTTATCATCATTCTCATTATTCTTGCAATCAATTTCTAATATAAAATAAGAATAAATAGTTAGATAATCAAATTAATAAAATGTTATAAAATTATAACAATAAAACGAGAATAATAATTACCCGCTGGAAATCCCTTAGCTCATATCCAGTCATCAAAGCAAACAACGGCTTGAACCATTTTTGGTTTAAAGGAACTCTTCAAAGATGTGATAACTTTCTTGCCCATGCTAAAAGTCGACTTGAGAGCTTTAGTCGATATCAGAATTGCCAAAAGATCTCGAGCCAAAAATGAAAGCTCATGATATTGAATTGAAATTTTGCTCTAATAATCGAATACATCTATTTGGCTATTCAACTCAAGCTCTGGTTCTTCTAAATAAATTTCTAACTATGACTTTTCACTCTTAGTACTAGGTTCACTTAAGTATCATTTATAATCATCAGTCTCATCATAATCTCCTCCCAAATTAGCCCTATTAACATTGAGTTAATGCAAACTAGAATCAACAGGATCATTATTCGAAACATTGGAACTCCCGGCCAAAGAGGAAAACATGGATTGGGAGTTCTTAACATAGCTAAGAATGGTTTGCACAAAGTCTGAAGCATGAGTACCGTAAATTGTAGTAAAGCAATAGTGCACATAATTTAACTTGTAACGAGAATTTAAAATTGCAGCACATTACAATATCAAAGAATACTCATCCCAATATTTATTAAATTTCTCTTGCATTTGCATGACAATTGGAGTTAAAAAAGAATGATGACCTTTAACTGTATCAATTAAGACCTTGTGAACCTTCCAAACCCCTCTAAAATAAAGATTAGCTTTTGGATAATTAGAACTAGAAAAAACACAAGTCACATCATAAAAGACTTTAAAAAAATTGTAAAGAATAGCAACATTGCTCCACTCCTCATCAGAAAATACAAATATTTGATAATCTTTATCCCGTTGGCCCCAATAATCTGACACATCTTTATAGTAAAGAGTAAACTCAAGCATCAAATAAGTAGAATTCAATCATACACCCACATACATCTTGCCACAACTTTTTGGTCACATTCAAATGAAAGCTTTTGTCGGCCACATCATAAAATCTTTTCCCACGAATTCTTGACTTTTTTATATACTTAATTACATTTCAAATCTTACCAACAACATCATCAGCAAGTTCCAAACCAACTTTAACTATAAGATTCAATATATGTGCACAACATCTAACTTGAAAAAAAGCACCATCACACAAACAAGCTTGGTTTGCACGAAAACAGTTTTCTAGACAAGAAACCATAACATCATTATAAGAAGCACTATCCAAAGTGATGCTAAAAATTTTCTTTTCTATACTCCACTGAGATAAACATAAAATAAGTTCATTCGCTATGTTTAAACCATCATACGGAAGAGATAAAGCTCTAAATCTTATGTTTCTATTTTGTAGCTTCCAATCTTTGTCAACTCATGAGCAGTAATACAAATGTTTTCATTATTTGTATGCTCAGAGTTCCAATTATAAGAAGTTAGACAAATTAAACCAGGTGCTTTAGCTAACTCTTCTTTAATATGATCTCTTTCTTTTCCACAATACATTAGGACATCCTTAATAGTTGTTTGTTTACTTATATTCTTAAAATTAGGACTAGCAATATTATTATGTATCTAAATCTCGATTCTTCAATTGTCTTAAATGAATACTTGTCACACACAAGAAAAGTAGAAACAACTCAACGACACTTATCAACATCAAACTTGTAGACTTTTATAGATGAACCATCTCCTAAAGATGGTTCAGTGGCTATGGTGTATTGAGTGATGTCCTTATTAAAAATTTTCAAACAACTATTTAGATGACGTCTTAAATAGGAGGTTCTACTAGAAGATTTAGCAGAAAAGATACTATTATAGTGATTACATTGTGCCTTCAACTCGTGTTTTTTCTCACATTCAAGCTTTGTCATTTCACCCCACACCTTTGAAGTAGTAGACTTTTGACATTTGAGAGCACTTTTGTATTCATTAAATCCATCATCTACAGGTATTAGAGTGCTCGAACTAGCCATTTTCATAAAAACTCAAGTCCCAAAATCATAAAAACTCAATTAATATATAAAATAAAAAATAGAATCAATTATTAAATACATATACGGTTGCCTATGGCGGCATGATTTGAAAGCTTGCTAAAGTACTAGTACTGATAGTGGAATTTGATCATTCATTTTCGTAGGCATACATATTTAACATTCCAAATTTGAACACAAAATAATATAAACGCCATCAACCAAATAATAACTTACCTTACTATAAAAAGATAGCTCCATAATCTCAAGTATATTACTTCATGACATGAAGTGCAAGAAAAGAAACAAAAGTATTTGCATTAATTTCATGGAATAAAGAGTTGACCTATAAATGCTTCAATTAATTATATATATACAGGTTAATTCATATATATATGCTGAAAAAAATCATTTGAGAAACAAGGTTGAAATTCTAAAAATTTATCGATCTACGCTTTTTTGGAGAGAGAAAGGAAAATGTGTCCTACAATGCGTGTTTTCACTTAGCTAAATTTATTATTTCTTCTTTTTTTTTTCTCTCTTGCAGTTGGAAATTAGAAGTTTGTAGATTTATTTTTATCTGTGTTTGAGATAGACATCATTTTAGTTTTAAGGAATGATTGAATTTACGATTGTGTCGTGGAGCTAGGTGACCTACAAATATCATTTGCCACGTAAGTATAGAGCAATCGCCCGGGAAGCTGGACCGCGTTGTAACTCTAGGTCCCAGTTGCTGGGGATTATACAGTTTAGGGTTGAAGTGTAACCAGGCTTCAAGTTTACAAAGGTTACCAGGCTTCAAGTTTACAAAGGTTATGTTGTCAATGGATGAAGCATAAATGGAGCCATAGTGGACGGTGGTTATGCGAGCATGGAAGCTAGTTTCTCATAAGAAGAGAATGCTTTATAAAACTCAAACATAAATACGAGGAAGAAAAACGCAGTGACGTTTCATTATAATCAAGTAATGCGTCTTATCCACCACTGCCGAAAGCAGTGACCCCATTATTATAACTTATGATAGCACCGGGGTGTAACAGGTTATACTAACAAGGTCACCGCCTTCGATGGAGATAGACAACACAAATAACTTGATTATACTGGAAGGCCCATTGAGTTTTCCTTCCTTGCACCTATGTTTGAGTTTTATGAAACGTGCTCTTTTGATGAGAAGACTAGTTGTCGTGTCCGCATTAGCACTGCCAACTACGACCCCATTTTTGCTCTATCCCTTGATAGTATAACTTTTGTAAACTTGAAACCTTAGTTACACTTCAAGCTGAGAGGGTATAATCACTGTCAACTTGGACCTCGAGTTGTAAAGCAATCCCAACTTCTGAGGTGATAGTGCCATACTTACACGACAAGTGAAATTTGTAGGTTACCGACCTCCATGACATCACCGTGAACTCAAACACAACTTAAAACTATGACTACGTCTCCCTCAAAGTGAGAGAGAAATAAATCTTTAAACAATTTATAGGAGATTGAGATGTGGGAGTAGGGGATGAAGAAGGAACATTTATATATGGGATGGGGCCGGGTATAAAGGGAAAATTTTTGGTCAGAAATTCCGGGTTGCAGGGCTCAGAAGCAATTAAGTTGGGGTGGTTGAAATGGCCAGAGAGAAAACGCACCCTGCAGAAGAGCTAATATTAATTACTAAAGTGTAGAAGAGCTAATTAAACAGTAACTCATGTAGTGAAAACACTAATTTATTTGTTTAGTCATTAATTTTTCCTGTAA
This sequence comes from Gossypium australe, assembly GCA_005393395.2. NCBI lineage: Eukaryota > Viridiplantae > Streptophyta > Magnoliopsida > Malvales > Malvaceae > Gossypium > Gossypium australe. Next base: position 91,122,748 of record CM016615.1, read on the forward strand.
AGTAGGGGTGAGCGTTTGATCGAATCAAGTGAAAAAAATTCAAGTTAATCGAGTTGGCAAGTCCTATTTTATCATCCTAACTTGACTTGAAATTTTTTCGAATCGAGTCACGTGAAATAAAATTCGAGTTGAGTCAAATCAAGTGAAATTATTTGAGTTAAATTAAAAAATTAAACATGTCAAATTAAAATCTTGTTACAATATAACTAATTTCATATTAGAGCACATAAATTTGAAGCCATATATATTTGAAAACTTTTTTAAAGCAAAATAAAAAAAAAATTATTTTAGCATAATGAACTTGAATCGTTAATTAACTTAGTTAGGTCCCAAAATTATTATTCTAGAATGTTTTTGAATTTTTTTAACTTTCTTTATATATTTCTTAAATTTTTTTGAATTTTTATAATTTAAAAAAAATATAAATTTTGGAATTTTTATAAATATTTCAAAATTTCAAAATTCATTTTGAAACTTTTTGTAATTAACAAATGGACGGAAAAAACCTTAAATGAAAAAGTAACATAAATAATTGTAGATTTTAAATTTACAACTTAATTGTGTACAAATCAAAACAAATTAATAAATATGTTTGATACATTGTAAATAAGTGTACATTTCATATGCAAAACAAAGTATATAAAAATTACAAAATAACTTAATCATCGGTTTCTCGAATGTATGCCACAATCGGGTGGGCGTCGGGTACGCCTAGGGTTTCATTGCACTATTTGGTTTGGCAGCTCCTCGTTGACTTCGGCTTCAACTTGACGTGCATGTCGGGATTGATTGCTGACTTTATCTCCTTCCTCCATGGTTGACTGTATGTAACAACCCATTTTTCAGTGGTATCGGAAATAGTGGTTTAGGGACCAAAAATCCGACGAGTAAGTTCGTAAATATTAATATAGTATTAAAATAAATTTAGAATTGACAAATTATACTATTCGAATGAAAAATTAGGTTCAAGTAGTATGACCCTAAAGTCAAGTGGTTTTAGAAAATGAGGTATCGGGACCTCGTTTCTATAAACCGAGCTGTAAATATTTTTATAAATATTTACAGAGTGTTATTAAGGTTGTAATAAAGTATCGTTAAGAAATTCTAATGTTCGAATAGATAATTAAGGAAAAAGAACTAAATTGTAAAATATGCAAAAGTTGAATTCTATTAATTAAATGTGCCAAATAGTTAAGGAAAGGTAATTAAATGGACTAAAATGGGAAATATGCCATGCTAGAAATTAGTGGGCGGTTGGTGACTAATTTTTGTTAATTTATATGATATATTTTAAGTTAATAAAGTAAAAAATAAGTAAAAAATAAAGAAAAGAAAAGGTTAAAAATAAGAAAACATAATGTTTTCTTCTCCAATTGTTTGGTTCATCACCGAACCTCCATGGAAACGTATTTAAGGTTTGGCCATGGTAAAATCTTTGCATGGTAAGTTATTTTTAACCTGTTTCTAATAATTTTTATGTTTTTTGAGATCATTGCAATTAGGTCTAGCTAGCCCGTAGCTTCATTTTTGAAACTGTTAAAGATTTTGAATGTTTTCATTGATGAATCTTTGTGATTTTAGATGTTAAATGACGAATTTGAAGTATTAGTTGTTATTTATAAGTATTTTGTTAAGTGATTTTTGATGAATTTAACGATTAGGGATTAAATTGTTAAAATAGTAAAAATATAAGGACTTGATGTGAAATTTTTGCAAATATGGGCTGTAATTGAAGCTATGAAAATTTGGTTGGCATCTGTTTTCAATAAAAATGGTTAATCTGTATGTTTTAGGCTCAGGGACTAAATTGAATAAAAGTAAAATATTAGGGGAAATTTTGTAAAAATTTTGAAAAAGACTAAATTATATAAAATGAATTGGTTTTGCTGTCTAGATTAATGAATTTAATGAAATTATTAATTTAGATCAAGAACGAGTAGAAAATTGAGGAGAAGGAAAAATTACCAAATAGTCCATGTACTTTGACATTTCTGCAATTTAGCCATGTAAGTTCGTATGAACTGTAATTATTACAATGTTAATTAAATTAAATGTTTACTATGTTGTTTTTACTGTAAATGAATCAATATAAATGTGAATGTATCCACATTATAACGAATTGACGGATATTGAGCCCCGTTTGAACCTTAGGAATTTTTAGGATACAAATGACATGTCATTAGGGTTATTATTTTTCGGATACTGGTCTTAAATGTCCTACCGATGGCTGAGGTTTGACATTTGTTGCGAAATACTCATCAACTTGTGTGAGCAGCATCGTGTAACTTACATTCCGACCATCAACTTGTGCGAGCAGACCTAGGTTACCATGTTTCGGGTGCTAGTCCTGAATGTCCTACCAATGGCTGAGTTCCAACATTTGTTGCGGATACTCGTCAGCTTATGTGAGCGGCATCGTGTATTTTACATTCCGACCGTCAACTTGTGTGAACATACCTATTTTATGGCTCGAGTGAGCAACGATGTAAAGGAAAATGAATGATTACGACCATATGTTTAGCACATTTTGTGTGAGCTTTCTCACGTATCCAATGTTATTCTAAATGGTTCAACGGGAATGAAAAGGAAAGGAACTGTAAGTGTTCAAATGAACTATAACATGAATCTATGAAAAGGATTGAAAAGGAAATATTTAATGAAAGTATACTTAAGTTCATGAATTTGATGATTTTAAATAATGTTGCTCATGTATAATGACTTACCGTATGTTATTTCAAGTGAATTATGAGTTGATGCACTAACATGTGTTGTTGATGACGATTAGGCTTGTGCTAAGCTTATGGTTGGATTATATCATACTTAAACTTATGATATACATCGAAATGGTAAGTGTCTAAATTGAAATATGTTTATGTGCATGAAAAGATTGTATGAATTAAAAGATATATTTTTTTATGAAATGGCTTATTATGTGGTTGATCCCAAATGAATTATGTATAAATGCACTAACTTGTGTATTGATGATGATATTTAGGCTTGTGTCAAGCTTGTGTGATTGGTGAATGTTTATGCTTATGCCTTGTATTATGCAAATGAAATGGGTAAGAAAAGGTAACAAAACAGTAAGTTCATAATTGAGATGTGATATGATGATATAAAAGGACTGGTGAGTTAAAGGACTTACTTATATGTGAGAAATTTACTTATGCTATGGATGAATTTACCTATGTCGTGAATAAACACATTAATTCGTGAATTGATACTGTTATTTAAGCTTATGCTAAGTAAATGGAATGGAAAGTAAGTAAATGAAATGGAAAGTAAGTAAATGGAATGGTAAGAAAATAAATGGAGTGGTTCATAGTCTTATGAAAAGGTTAATGATGGTGTAATATATCTTATAAAATCCTATTATGTTAGGAGTGAAAAATATATGTGATGTTGATGAACTTACTCATTCGTGAGTTGATGGTTATGTAATTTGATAAATTATACGGCATTGGTATATGTTTATATTTACCTTATAAAGTTCATTATTGAAATGGAAAGTTATGTTAAAAGTTTATACGAGCTTACTAAGCATTTATTGCTTACATAGTTATTTTCCTTTACTATTCAGATTATCGGAGGCTTGATCGATTTGGAAGCTTGTCAGAGATCTATCATACTATCTAACGAATATATCGGTAGATTTTGATGTTTTGGTCAAAGGTATAATGGCAAGTATAGGTGGACTTGTGTTTAAAGATCTAGTTATTATGTTTGTCATGTACATGTTATTATGGTTGATGTACTTATGGTACTTTGATGCCTTGATGGTTGGTGTTATTATGGCTAAGTTGATGCATGATTTGAATGACCAATTTGGTATGTGATGGTGTAGTTTCAATATGGTCAATTATGGTATAATTTGGTATGGAATTGATCTAGATATGTATGAATGAGTTATGGTTAATTATGTTTAAGTTTAGGTATATTTGATATTGTTATTGAGGTGCCTATATGGCATATTGGTTGGATGGAAAATGGCTTAATGAATTGGTCTTATTATGCATGTTTTGGAATGTTTTGATGCCTTGGTTAAATATGCAAATGGCTAGTAGGTGTATGTTTTGAATGGGTGAAAGAAATGGCTTGATTTTGGTCAATTTCTTGCCCAAATGGCCTAAGGCATGGGCGTGTGTCTCAACCATGTGTGACGCAAGGCCATGCGACACGGCCGTGTGTCTTCTGTATGTTTTAAAGGTTGCAAGTCAGGCAGTTACACGGCCTAGCACACGGGCGTGTGGCTTGGCTGTGTGACCCAACTCAGAGAGTTACACGAGCACGAACACGGGCTGGGACATGACGGTGTGTCCCTATTTCCAGACACGGACGTGTGTCTCAGCTGTGTGAGTCACACAACCATGTGACCTTTGTAGTTTAATTTTTTCTAACTTTTTCCTCAATGTTTCAAATGTTCCTGATTTAGTCCCAAATTATTTCTAAAGTGTTTCTAGGGCCTCGAAGGCTCGATTAAGGGACAATATGCATGTATATGAGTGGACTTTGCTATGCTTAATGAAATGTTTAGAAATGAATGTTTTGATGTTACGATTTTACGGTAATTCTCCGTAACCCTATTTCGGCGACGGATATAGGTTTGGGGTGTTACACTGCAATTGTGTCCTAGCTGCCTATCATGGATCCCCTTTTTTGAGTTGGCGGCTACAAAGATGACCCACATCTGTAGAAAAATGATGTTGGGGGTGTTTGCGACATTATTGGTGGGCCACTATATGGTGTCGCATGGCTTGATTGCGAATAGAAGGTGGGAATCATGGGTGAGCCCAGATACGTTGGTGTTGTTTGTGAGATCGGCATGTAATATGGCATGGTGGGTGGCAGTCATGCATAATATATCCTTGGAGTAGGTGTTGATGAAGGGAATAATTGTGCGTATTGTGGTGCTTGTGTAAAATAAATTGGTGCTAAATGTGTTGATGTAGAGAATGATTGTGCGTGCTATGGTGGTTGTGTAAAATAAATTGGAGCTAAAGGTGATGTTGTGGGGAATGAGTGTGCAGATTGTGATGATTGTGAAAAAAAACTAGGTTATAAGCAAATATAAGTTAACCATACTGACCAAGAGGTTGCACAGCAATCGAGTCCTCTGGTGCAGATGGAACATATGCCGATCCCGTCGCGTCTCCATCTCCCAACCTAGGATTGATGGGCCCTTGTCTTAGCCTTCTACGGTGACATTGCCTACTTGTAACACCCCAAACCTGGCCCATGCGTTAAGGCCAGATCTGACATGTCACATGAGAAAATACTATTAAGTCTTTTTTTTTATTTGTACATAAATAGATTTAGTTTTAAAAACAACTCCCATTTAAAATTTTTTGATAAAGTATATTTGAATAAAAGATTGATTGATAAATCGATAAATTTGAGATATGAAAATCTTATAAATCGTGACTTTGCAAATATCGTTAATAGTTTGAGAAGAATTTGAAAATAAGTTTCGAAAAGTGTTGATGAAAATTTTAAGAGAAATTTCCGAGTTAAAATATATTTATGAAAGTATATTATGAAACCCTTTTTGTATATCCATTTTAAGAAAACATTTATTTAAATTTAAAAAAAAAACTCAATTTGAAGTACTTAGAGCAAATTATAAATTCGTCAACAATAACAAAACAAAAATTAATCCAGAGGCCTTATTACAACCTTAACTCAAAATAGCAAAGTAATTAAAAGTACTAAAAGAAATCCAAATTCCAAATTAAACCGTTTTTGTAGTATGGCCTCCACCGAGTCATCCATAGCCCAAGTCTCTATCACTGATCATTACCTGAAAGGGGTAAGGAAAAACGGGGTGAGTTATTAGAACTCAGTGTATAACCCCCTTACCGTTGTCTACTGGGCCTTAATCCCATTAAGCAATAATTTGGGCCTAAGCCCATTTACAAAAATAGTAATGTATCAATTATATACATTATAACATGTGTATGAAATGCAATTCCCAAACCAAACCTAGTAATCCATCCGCTACACACCACCCGTACCAACCAACACACCTGTGGGGATCAAGTCAACACACCAATCACAGGCATTAAGCCATTTATAACAAATTTAATTGTGGACAAGCCACCAGAATAACAGAACTTACGTGGCATTGCCACTATACAGATTTGTTGCAGAGCCACCAGAATTACGTGGCAGAGCCACCAGAACTTCTCTTCAATATTATCCCATCCCATGCAAAATTATGTATATAATGCATAACAAATCACAATATATCAACAGTAATTTATTCAGATATTTATTACAAAATTATGGCTCATTATAACAATTTATCAAATAGGCCCATTAAGCAAAATATCAGATTGGCTCATTTAGCAAAATATCAGATTGACCCATTTAGCAAAATATCAAATTGGCCCATATAGCAAATTAACAGATCGGCCCATATAGCAAATTAACAGATCCGCCCATTAGGGGCATTTTCGTAATCTTTCACGGTGTTAATACCGAATTTGTCAATTTTATCAAAATAATGAGATTTAAGCCAAATTTTTCTGATTTCACCTTAATACGATTTTAATCAAGCGATTTGCTACTAATACGATATTAATCTTTAACCTACGGAATAAGGTGTGAGATTACACACTTGATTACGGTAAGCACTAAGCTTTCTTGATCGTCGACACCTAAAATATTATAACGCTCGATTAGTCAACGTACGCGATTTAATAAACCTACTTTAAAACAAACGATCTAAAATTTTACCCTCAGAATCATGAACGACTACGATTTGTCGGTTTTCCCTGGTTGACGGTCCACAACCCGATGGAAAGTCCTGAATCGCTGATGCCTCAAAATTGTGAATAACCTTGAATAGTTGATTCTCACTGGATGAGGGTCCACAACCCGGTGGAAAGTCCCGAATCGCCGAAACCGACCTTCGCTTGAATTTAGGAATAGGGATCACTAATCCGCTCCTTTTGAAATCTCCACTCGACTTTCCATTTGAATCAATACCACAAGCCTCCATTCGGTTAGATCTTATATAGATCGATATTATGATAAAATATGGATTATCAAAAGGGTAAAGATCGGCTTACCACTAATTCTGAGTGATCAACGGTTGGATAGATCAAGCGATTTAATCCCTATAATTATAATCGGTTAATCATCACCATTCCAATAACCTCTTAACGAATAAAGAACGATTTATAAAATCTTTTAATAACTCCTTACCTTGAAGATTTTTAGGACCAAATCCCAACGATTATACGATGACTTCGGAAGAATCAAGGTTTCGGCCTTCCACTATATCACTACGGAGAAGAAAAAGATCTTGTTTGAGAGAGAATAAGGTGTTGATCTCGGTCAAAATGACCAGTCCAAACCAAAACATAGATTCGGCAATAAGAGAAAGAAAATAAAAAGTTGAAAAGAACACTTACCGATTGATCAAGGATTGAGTGTTAATACGTATGAGAAGAAGAGATAGAGAAGGGATGTAAGTTCGGTTATAGAGGAAAAGGTAAATTGATATTCGGCTATAAGGAGAATGAATAAAAGAGAAGGATTTGATCAAAATGAAGTTTTGCTTTTAAGAAATGGAAGAAGGGTTGAAAGGATGATTAAAAGAAAAGAAAAGAGAAAATAGGTGTTCACTAGTTTTGGTTTTCAAAAGGTGATGAGTGAACAAATTTTGGTCGCAAAGATTTTGGGTGCATTCGGCAACAAAAAGAAAGAAAAGAAGAAAATAAGCTCACCAATGGCTTGAAGATTCGGCAAGAAGGAAATTTGGAGAGAAAAGAAAAATTACACCAAAGTTGCATATAGGAATTTTGGCCAAAAACAATACCAAAACTTTTACCAATTGCCAAAGACAAAATTCGGCTAAGAGTATAGTAATTTGGAGAAAAATGGCACACTTGATGCTAAAGGAATTTGACCAACCAAGCACTAAAGCTTTACCAAAACACCAACAAAATTTTGGCTACCTCTCTAACCCACAAAATCGTCCACATACATGGCCATAATGGTCAAAATTAGCCAACCATACTTTCCATAACATTTCCCTTGAAAAAGGCCACTTGTTCCCCTTACTTTCCCCTTTTTCTTGATTTCTTTCCTCACCTTCATTCTTTCCTATTCTCCTTAGCCATCTTGCCAAAAATAAAAAGTCTACCTTACCTTATTTACATGCTTGACCGACACTTAAGGAAAAGAGTGCAAAAATAATAGTCAAAATTTGCACACAATGGGATTTGAACCTCTTCCCTCAAAGTCCATCATGTGGCTCCATAACCTTTTTACCAATTGCTCATTTATGCTAACTATTTACTCCATTATTTCCATAAGCTTTAAAGTCACTTATTCTATCTCCTTAAAGTGCTAAATGCCAAAATTTTTTACTAGGTCCAAATAGACCCCGAGCATTCTCGAACCTCCCTTAGACATACTAAATTAATAATTTAACTAACTTAATACCAAAACTAATGCAACACAAAAATTCCAAATTTTAGGATGTTACACTACTTATTTTCGAAGCCAAAATAGATACGATTTGTCCTTATGTTTGAACCAATCCATGTAATCTGGAGATGTCGCCAACTCTAGTGTGAGAAATGGTTCATGAGTTGGCAAGTCATCGTACCGACACTGCCACATCTCAATGTACTATTTGTGGAATGTTGGCCAATCTTCCTCGAGTTTCCCCCACAAGTTGATCTTATACAGGTTATCGAGCTCCTAGGGTGGCAGTGGAATACGTTGCATACACTCAAACTGCCACATGACTCGGTCGGATCCGTGCATTGCGACTATTGCAAAGACGACCAATGGCACTTTGACATGCCAGATGTTGAATTGGCCAAAAATTTGGGCAAGACGCATTCTTGAATCCTCAAATCCGCATATGGCATCGATACAAATTGCATTACAAATTTATAATTTTTAGAACGTGCCTAATATTTAATTTCAAGAGCTATAGTACATATTATATGACTTTGAATTCATAAACTAACATCCTCATCGGTTTCTTGATCTAGAGCTAGTCGGATATTGTAGTGAACATTATTTGTTAATATTTATGAGAGTATTGCAATATTATATTGAAGTTTGGTTTAATAATTTTGGTTATTTGGAAAGTTAGATAAGGTACAGGTGTATCAGCTCTGAAGTCGGTGGTTTTGGAAATTGAGATATCGAGATCTCATTTCCGTATACCGAACTCGTTAATATTCTTATTAAATACTTATGTAGAAGCGAATTGAATTTCGGTTAGAAATTTTCGTTGAATTAGTTTTTAATTAAAGTACATGGACTAAATCGTGTAAGTGAATAAAGTAAGATTTATAAAGAAATTGTAAATAAAAATTGAATATCTAGGACTTGTAAAATAAATAGACCATTATTTATATGTTTTAATGATGGTCGGTTATGCTTTGTAGTATATGTAATATATATTATATTATAATACTTAGTTATAATAATGAATAAATAAAATAACAATGAAATAAAAATAAAATGAAAACATATTGTGGGGAGAAAGAGAAACAACTTAACATTTTTCTATTTTCTTGCATGCCGAAGGTGGGAGGAAGAACAAGGGAGAAACGACTGAGGGTCTTGATTTTTCAAGGTTCAATTGCTAATGTCGACTCAAATTCCTCGAAAAAAGAAGGGAAAATGCAAGGTTGTCAATGAATAGCTCGGAGATTACGATTCGTGTTTCTATAATCTAAACTATTTAAAAACACGACTTTAATACATTGCATTATTTGGTAAGTATATATATAAGGTGAGTTATTCCTTTGATATAATTTTATGAGATGTGGATTTGATATGAAAATGATATGGTTGGATCCACGTGTCCAAGTCCGAGTCAGTTAATAGGAAAAGTAACTGGTAAACTTGAGATGGTAATGATTTGAAAATGGCAATGCTATTGAATAGCAAATGTGATAGAATGGACTGAAATATGGAATGAAATGTGAGTTGGAAATTATAGTGGTGAATGGATATGTATTTAAGGAATGATGTTTGATTAAGTATGAAATGAATTAAACTATGACTGATATAATATTGCATAGCATTTTTTTAAGATATAATTGTATTGTATTTTACTTTTATGTTCGGTTTATAGAAAAACCGCTGAGTTATATTCAACATATGGTTTTATTTTCCGTGCGTAGGTTAGGTACTTATTGGTTCAATAGTCTACTCAGCATCTAACAACCACCCCAAACTCAACTACTGGTGAAATGTTCTTTGATCTTGGCATGTATCTAGTATGTTCTAGATATATGTAATGTTTATTTTGTGTCTTGATGGTATTTGAGTTCTAAGTTTGTAAGTATTGTGTATATATGTGTTGTTGATAGGAATGGTCATTTTGAAGATGTCTTGCTAGAGTAATTTGGTGATATGCATGATGATTAGACAGTTGAAGTGTTGTTATGTTGGACGAGTTTTTGGTTAATGCATAGTTGTAAGAATGATAGTTAATATATGGTTTGATCTTAATAGATAATAATGTTTGGTGTGTGCTTTATAAATGAAATTGAATGCTTAGTTATTCATGTTGAGGTACCTTAATGACTTAATGGCTAATTATTTAGGTTGGCTGATATTAAGATTATATACATTTGGCTTAGATTTTAATATATTGAATTGAGTTGTACATGGATAAGATGTCTAGATGATGATTTGCATGCCTTATATTTATGTTTAGGTATGCTATTTGAGTTTAGGCAAGTTTTGAGCATGAATGCATCTTTTAACAAGTAGTTTTCACCATTTCTGAACTCAAGTATTGATATTTTTACATCTAGTATCAATACATGACCTTATGAACAGTTTTAAAACAAGTAGAATGCTAAAATGGTACCGAATTTTATTTAAGTACCGATACTTTTTCATAAAATATCGATACCATAAAATAAATATCGATGCCATTGATTTTCAAGTAAATAGAATTGAATTTTGGTATCGATTTTCAAAAGGTATCGATTTGGTATCGGTACCATCTGTGAATTTCTATTATTGACTTTTAACTTCAAAATTTTACAATCCAATCTTACTATAAGCTTGTATTTTGTAATTTGGTCCTTGTAGAATTATAATTATTTAATATATTTCTTTATATCCATAATTTATTGACAAATAATTGAATTTTCATTAAGGCATTTATTGAATTGTTGAATTATGTCGTAGCATTTTATTACTCAAGTCCAACGATCGGGATGGGTAAGGGGTGTTACAGATATCCTCTAGATCAGTCAGTATACCGCTGTGTCTCACAGGGTTGTTCCATTTATTAAAATAATATGTTATTTCAAAATTACAACAATGAAAAATAAAAACAGTAATGATATTGTCAAATGAATTTTACCATATGACGTCTCAAAATTTGTTAGGGAGTTCCACTCGGAGGCATAAAAATGGTAGTTGATACCATGCCCACGATTGAAGCAGGAGCATGCAACCACTGATTTTAGCTTTATCTAGCATTATCGTTCGAAACATTTCTTGGTATAATGTCGCCGGCACTACTGATCCCCAACTAAGTCATCTTGATTCTTTCAAGTCGACTACTAGTAGTAGCCTCCTTAAATGTACCAAATTGTGAGATTTATCTAGCATTAGCAAAGCCCCATTCAATCTCAAGATGAATGCACATGCGAATTGTTCCTTTTCAACGTCACTCGTTGAAGCCTCAATAATTTGGAAGTTTTCGTCTAACCATCTCATCTCGATCCAGCTACCCCTAAACTTGTTTGGCACCTTCCCTAATAATTGCTCGCATGTTGCACTCCAATCAGCACTAATAACTGGCTCTGTAGCGACATCACTATCGATCAGTAGATCGAGTTGTAAACTGACATCCTTGAGTGTAATTGTACACTCGTCGTAGGGAAGATGGAATGTGTGTGTCTCTAGTCTCTATCTCTCAATCAAAGCACTGATGTGTAGGGAATCCAATATAGTCCCCCTGAGCATGTGAGCTGTGTATAAAAAGCCTATATCTCGCAAGTGTCCATGAATGACCTCCTGTGCACCTTCTCTTAAATTGTTTATCTACATCTCCAAAATTCGATCTTCAGACTGAGTATATAAATATAAAAAAATTAATAATCTAAACAGTGTAATAATTAACTATTTAAAATTAAATAATTTAATAAATTTACTTATCATTTGTAATTGAATGCCAAAGATATGCTTGCCATCCAAACGAATAAGTTGATTTGCCATTTAAAAGTTATATAAAAAAAGAATAAAATCGAAGAGAATAAAATTAAAAAAAATTAAATTTTGGGAAAACATTTTAAATTTCCAATTTTTTAAATCAGCGTTTTCCCAATTTCCAATTTTATATTTTCAATCTTCAAATTTTAATTTTCAATTTTCAATTTTCAATTTTCAATCCTCAATCCTCAATCCTCAATCCTCAATCCTCAATCCTTAATTATTTTTTAAATTCTTTAATTATCCTCTTAGGAATGTATAGGAGCGATATGGAGTTAAAGGAAAAAGGGTTCGAAAAGGATATTATGAAGCGGCCTAAAGTGAGGCATGATCAAATTACGACATTGATGAAAAATGCTCTGATTAACCAATTGATGAATAAACAAAGGATCAAGGTTTCCCAGACTTTGTGGAAGTTTCATTTCGGTGGAATGGCGGAGAGTCTAAAAACTAGCTCTTTAGACACCTCATTATGAATTTAATTCTCATTTTGTGAATCATCTGAGTTTGGGCTTAAAAATCACCTTAGTGCTTTGAACTTTGAAAAGAGTTGATAAATGAGTGGGAAGATGGTAGAATCGCGATATCCTATGTTGGATATCGCGATACCATTGATAATTTAGAAAAAGGGAGATTTTCAAACCTATTTTCAATATCGCGATACCCAATCTAAGATATCGCGATACTCGAGTCGAGTCATATCCTAGTGACCGGCCTATTTTTAAAAAAATTTAAACACCCTTACCCTCTAAAACCCTTAAATCTTTCCACTTAAAACTCTATTCCCCCTTTATCTCACCTTTTCAACTATTTTCTCTCAAAAGCTCTCAAAAGCTACAAAAAAGTTCTCAAAGACACCTTTTTTAGTTTTTCTAGGGTTTGAACTCTAGCTTAAGAATTCTTCCATTTGCTTCAACCCTAGTTGCAGATTTCTTCTACAGTGTAGTTGGGAAAAGAGGTTGTAATATTCATCATAGTTGAACAACATCATCTACCACTGCCTCAGGGGTGTAGTAATTATGTATTGCACTGTAAGGTTCCTTTTAAAAAACCTCATTTCTCTACATTTGTGTTCTTGACTGTTTATTCAAGGAAATGAGCCCAATGGAACCCTCAAACACTTTGAATGAGCCTTTAACCTAAGCCGTTGTTTTACCACCCTTATTGTCACCTTTGGAGTATAATATTCCATAACCGATAGAATTATTATTCATAGAAAATAAAATTCATACTTAGAAATAAATTCTAATTATTTTAGAAAAGAATAAAAATATCTCAAAATTGTGTATAACTTGTGTTTTTAGCCTTATCAGTTCCATCTATTTATATGAAAAGATAGAGAAACCCAAGTTGAATTGGTAGAACACAAGTAATACAAATTTAATAGAAAAACCATTCCCCTAGTTGAACTAAGAGAGAGGGACAACTAACCCTAGTTAATTTTATTATGGTTATCGCCCCTCAACTTATACATATTATAAGGGGTTTGGAGCCTCTCCTGTATCAGGTCCAATTATACGCCTGTGTTGTGTGCTAGGCCATGTGGTTAATTAAATTCTTTCGAAATTAAGTGCAGGTTTCACACGGCCAAGACACACGCCCGTGTTCAAGGCCGAGTCTTTCACATGGCCAAGACACACGCCCGTGTTCAAGGCCGTGTCTTCCACACGGTTGAGACACACGCCCATGTCTCTGCTCATGTGCTCAATTCTGAGCATTCTGTTTCTCAAATTTAAGGTGCAGGGGACACACGGCCTAACCACACGCCCATGTACCAGGCCGTGTGTCACACATGGTCTAGACATACGCCCGTGTGTCTGCCCGTGTGGACGAAATAAAGCTATTTCTAGCTTCATCTCTCACCCAAATTCACACCCAAGTCCTGCACTTGAATGACACATCCAAATACCAACCATTTCAAGCATTCAAGTTGAGTAAATTCTATCATTCAACATGGCATACCATTACATGCATTCATGTTTATCATTTTACCTTGGTTTAGTCCATATGTAACATCCCGAAATTGGGCCTAGAAGAATTGGGCCCAATGGGCCTTGGGCGTAGGAGTGTTTAAAATTTTTGAGAATAAGAGAATAGCATTATTGCAAATTGGACTTATTAGTTAAGTGAATTTGGAAGGTTACGGGGTTTCTATGAAGTCTCAGGTTCAAGTTAGGCTATAGGTAAAATTTTGTGTTTAAGCCTATTAAGGAGAGATGGTAAGTGGCTTCAAGGCTTATGGAAATAAATGAGTAATGTGCTAGCATAAAGAAGCTTATGGTAAAAGGGTTATGGCGCCACATGATATACTTTGAGGGAGGAGGTTCAAATCCCATAATGTGCAAATTTGACTTTTTTTTTTTTTTTGTATTCCTTCCCTAAGTGTCGGCCATGGGTGTATTTTTGGTAAGGTGGACTTTTTAATTTTGGCAAGGTGGCTAAGGAAATATGGTAAGGAAGAATGGATGGAAAGGAGTAAAAGAAAAGGGAAGGAATAGGGAACATGTTGGCATTTTTCGTGGGGGATGTTTTGGAAAGGTTTTATTTGGTCTATGTTCATCTTTTGGTGAAGATGAGAATGGTTTGGAAAAGGGAGAGGGTAGCCGAATTTTGATGGGAGCATTTTGATAGTTTTGGTGCTTGTTAGGTCTAATTCCTTTTGGCATCCTTTGTGTTCATTCTTCCTACTTCTCCTCCCATTGCCGCAACTTCAAGACAATAGTGGACATTTTCTCTTTTCTTTCTTGTCTTGCCGAAAACACCTAGCCTTTGTGACCAATTATTTTTCCCTCATCTTCTCTTGAAAACCAAAACTACCGATTCTTCTTTGTTGTCTTGCTACTAGTGCCAAACCGTGTTCTTCATTTCAGTTCATCCCTATTATTAAGGTAAAGGTTATTTCTTCTTATTCATGTTGTTTGTTCTTTCTTCTCTTGACTTGGCTAAGCCCAAACTCTCATCACTTGGCTAAGCTAAAGCTAGCCACTTGTTGTTATTTTAAACTCCTCTTATTCTCTTTTGATGAAGGCCGAATCAAGCCATCCTTTGCTGCTACTTATCTTTCTCTTAGCCTTGGTTTCGAACGTTGATTGGGACTCGTTGCAATAGCCAAGGTGCAAGGCCGGATTTTAGAATCTAGTAGGGATGGATCGCGATTGTGGTAAGTGACTCTTGTGAGTGAGTACTTTTGGGCTTTTGGAAACTTTAAGAAATCGAGGCTAACTTTTGATCGATTTTATTTTTATGGGGCAACGAAGAGTGGTTCTTTAGGGAATCCTAATCAAGGTGTGTAATCCCGTACCTTCCGAATACATGTTTGAAATGGAGTGTAATCTCACACTTCTCTGAAAATTTGCATGAAATGTTCTGTGATTTGGTCGAAATACCAAAGAAAACCGAAAACCGGCATCCGTGATCACTTGGGCGTGTGTAGGTTCATAGTGGTAACCATATTTTTGCAATGAAATAGTTTTGGTCAGTAGCAGTGCCGTGACTTTGAAAAATCATGAAAAATAGGAGAAAGGGAATTAGAAAGTGAATAAGATATCAAATAAAAGCTTACTGTGTCTATTTTGATATAAAAGAAACGGAGAAGGAAAAGGAATTTTATATTCTGTGATATGTTAATTTTAGTGAGACTGGTTCTGATTGACTTCGTGGTTCCCTTATCTGTCTTGGAAAAATCTTATAAAATTGTACAAAGTGAATTATGGGTTATAATTTATATGTATAGATTCCTTAGTGAGTCTATTTTCATTAAAAACAAGTGGGAGCAATATATGAAAACCGTACAGTGAGATATTTGAAATTAAGATAAGAGAGGTCAGAATCGTTGGAAAGTGAAACAAGGGAAAATTTAAGGAATAAACTGTACTAAATGGCTAAGCCAAAAATTCTGGAAAAATAGTAGTAAGAAGATATATGAGTTTAGTTTCGAGGAAAATTTGCGGATCTTAATTTTGAGTTTCCTAACGCGAGTTATAGTTAATTTAGTCAGTATGACGCAGATGGACAGTTTCAATTTTTATGCCCCACATTAGTAGTTAAGTCTAGGTTACGAATTACCAAAATACCCTTGGATGGTAAATTACTGAGATACCCCTGGGCTGCGAGATTACCGAATTACCCTTAGGGGGTAAATTACCGAATTACAAAAATGCCCCTAATGGGCCGAATTATGGAAATGCCCCTAATGGGCCGATTTGATATATTGCCCTGATGGGCCGATTTTGCAAAGTGTTAATTGGGCCAAATTGTTTGTAATGAATCTCTGAATTAATAAATTGTTGTTTATATTTGTAATATTATGATTTACTATGTATGTTGCATATACATAATTTTGCATGGGATGGGAAAATGTTGAAGAGAAGTAATTCCGGTGGCACTGGCACAAAAATCTTTGTTAATCTGATTCGCTATGATTCTGGTGGCTCTGCCACATATTCTGGTGACTCTGCCACAAATTCTGATAATGGCTATGTGCCAACCTAAATATGGCTTTGTGCCATCGTGATTATGGCTTTATACCAAACGTATTTACCCGGGGCTATGTGCCTAACATATGAATTAACGACTCTGTGTCGATCATATTTACCTAAGGCTGTGTGCCGATTACATTACCGTATATGATATTCTGGTGGCTCTGCCAAAATCTGTATAGTGGCTATGCCACATTTAATTATGGCTCTGGTGGCTCAGCCACAGATTTGTTATAAATGGCATAATGCCTGCGATTGGTGTGTTGGCGGGGTGGGTTGACTTGATCCCCACAGGTGTGTTGGATGGTACGGGTGGTGTGTAGCGGATGGATTATTAGGAAGGGGTTGGGTTGCATATATTGCACACATACATTTATCATATATATATTCTGTTTCACTATATGGGCTTCGGCCCAACATTATGATATAGGGGCTTAGGCCCAAGTTATTGCTAAATGGGTTCAAGCCCAGTAGACAACGGTAAAGGGATTATACACTGAGTTCTTGTAACTCGCCTGATCGCTGAAATCAGAGCTTTAAAAATTTATAAAAGAATGATCGAACCTGGAGGCTAACTCTGACAACGATTAAAGGCAAGTGTACCTATCGAGCAGTAGTATAGCTTAGGCAAGACCGGATTATCGAACCCAAAGGAACTAAAAGTATTAATATTAACTTTCTTTTTATTATTTAGCCTTAGAATTAGAGTGAAGATTGCTTTAAAACTAAATTGACAAGAACTAAACTAAGGACACAAAGACAAAAAGGACGACTTGGAAAATAACTTGAAGAAAACTCAATTGATCACGACGATACCCTCAAGAAGAATCCACATAGACTTCACTTGTTATCTAACCCTCAATTATATAATTTCTTCACTTAGCTTGATCCGTAGGACTCCCTAACCTATATTAAACCCTCTCTCGAGGCGAATAACGTCTAACCCTAGGTTAACTAGTGGAACTCTCGTTCACTTATAATAACCCTCTAGGATAGCAGTAAATCGATCAATGGACTCCCATATTAGGTTTCACCCTAATCTGGAAAAATCTCGTAACCCTATCTCTAGGCGTTTGATCAACTCCGCTTAATTATGTTAGATCTACTCTTAGGTAGGGTCTATTCCTCCTCCACCTAAGCACATTAGGTTTGGATTAAGCAACATAATTAAGAACAAACTAAGTAATTCATCATATAACTTAAAAACCAAAAAACAAGATCCGTCTAGGTTTCATCCCATTCAGGTATCTGAGGGGTTTAGTTCATAATAAATAAAGAAAACATCACAAGAGAAAAGATAAAACAAAATATAAGAAATCCCTAAAACCCCCTGAAAGAATTGAAGGAGAATTCCACCGTCTTGAGTATAACTCTGGCTTCTTGGGATGGATCAACTGGCTATCTTCGCGTTTATTTCCTAACTCTGACCTTCTCGGCTTGGCTCCTTGGCCTCACTTTGATGCCTGTTTCGGCTTTTGCAGAACTCCCCTTTCAAGTTGCCCCATTGGGTGTTTATATAGACTTTGTGATGCCTTACTTGTCCCGTAAGTATCCTAATTCAAGTAGAATTCCTAATAGGGTGTTTGAATAGGCTTTGGAATACGTTTCTTTGCCTCCAAGTATCCTTTCCCGAATGAAATTTCTCTTTCCAGCGATAGGGACACGGCCATGGCACACGCCCGTGTGGATCGTGGCCAAGCCGTGCTCGGACTTTTAATGAGGCACGGCCGTGTTAGTTTTGGGCCAGGCCGTGTCGATTTCTTTCTTGGCCCAATTTGGTCCGTTTTAAGCCCATTTCTCGTTCTTTTCATCCTTGGGTGCTTTCTTGAGTATAAAACATGAAAAGAAAGGATTAAGAGCACCTTTTTACATAAATTGGGGATAAGTCATCCAAAAACAAGCTAAATGTGGGATTAAAATATGTTATAATTACGGTTTATCATTTCCCCCCTTTTTCTTAATCCTTGTAGGTAATGCTCATTGATGTGGACTTGGGCTATGGATGACTCGGTGGAGGCCATATTTCAGAATTGGTGTTTCGAACTTTATTAAATTTCATATTCCGTTTTATTACTTTCGCTATTTTGGGATTTTATAGTTGTAATAAGGCTTCTGGGATAACTTTTCTTTGCTTAATGTTTGGACGTATTTATTATTTTTCTTAAATTGTTTTAAACGGGAATTTGCTAAAAACATAATAAAGGTTTTTTTTTAAATCGATTAACAAATGGATTTCAAAATAAACTTTTACAAATATTTTAACACAAAAATTTTCTCTCGAACTATCAATGATATTTTCAAAAATCACGGTTTTATAAGATCATCAGTTCAAATTTATCGATTTATCAATCAAACTTCGAGGTTAGTAGTATTTTATCAAATATTTCAAATCAAATTTGTTTTCTTGATTTTAACAAATCAATACCTATTTTTGTACGAATAAAAAGAATTTAACATGTTTTTCTTCATGTGACATACCAAAACCGCTCATAACGCATGGGGCGGGTTTGGGGTGTTACATTTTATGGTATCAGAGCCCGGTTGCAAAACTCGGCTGTGGTTTGGTTTCAAAAGCATTTTCCAAAGCTGTTTAAAAAAAATTAAAAAAATGCATGTTCTGAAGGAAGTATGGCACCACGGGCATCTGACACCAAGTCAAGTAAGTATGTGTTTTTATTTTATGATTATTGTGTTAGTACTGTCATAAGAAAATTCCACAAAATAGAATACTCTAGAACTGTTAGCTTTAGGAGCTGAAACTATAGAGATTGAGACTTTAGGATACGTTTTACGAAAACAACTTTATTTCCTATACTCCATAAAACACCATTTAATAAACATTGAATAGTATATTGATTCATAAGATTTGGAATCAGATTAAATCGATTTAGCAATCATGAGCGCTAGAAGACGTGGACGAGGTAGACGTGGACGTGGTAGAGGCCGAGGTGCTAGGGCTAGATCTTCAGCATCGGGGCATGTTTCCGGAAGGGAGGCGTTGGCATCGCCAATGGCTGAGACGGGATCTCATGATCGAGTTGGGGTTGTCGAGCTGACTCAGATAGTTAAGGAGGTATTGGAGGAGGTTAAAGGAATCGGTGAAGCACTTCACATTGGGTGTGTGGACTGTAAGAAGAAAAGAGATCGTGATTCTCTAGGGTCGCAGTCTCGTTTCGTGAAGCGTGTTAAGGCACGTCCAAACTTTTCGGCTTGCGATTGTTGTAGAAGGTGTCATCCGGGATAATGCTAGAGGAGATTAGGAGCATGCTTGAGATGCGGGTCTAAGGAGCATAAGGCTCGGGATTGTTTCATCACCATCAAGTTAGGTATGTTTTGGTTGGACGTGATGATTGAATGTAGAAAATTGTAGGTATAAGTGGTAGATAATGGCTTACTTCTGTGGTAGATGTTTGGTTGTGTGAAAGAGGATTCAAGATTATGTTAAAAGTACATTAGTGTTATTAAGATCAGAGTGCGCAGCGAAAGCATAGTGGTGTGATTTGAGCGGTACGTTTAGTAGTTGATTGGAAATTTTGAGGATGAAATTTCTTTAAGGAGTGTAGAATTGTAACATCCCGAAATTGGGCCTAGAAGAATTAGGCCCAATGGGCCTTGGGCGTAGGAGTGTTTAAAATTTTTTAGAACAAGAGAATGGCATTATTGCAAATTGGACTTATTAGTTAAGTGAATTTGGAAGGTTACGGGGTTTCTATGAAATCTCGGGTTCAAGTTAAGCTATAGGTAAAATTTTGTGTTTAAGCCTATTAAGGAGAGATGATAAGTGGCTTCAAGGCTTATGGAAATAAATGAGTAATGTGCTAGCATAAAGAAGCTTATGGTAAAAGGGTTATGGCGCCACATGAAGTACTTTGAGGGAGGAGGTTCAAATCCCATAATGTGCAAATTTGACTATTTTTTTGTATTCCTTCCCTAACTGTCCTGGCAGACTTTCACAGAAGGTGCCATGGGATTCTCCCTCATGGATTTATACATAATTTCATGTAGTGATCTACCAGTTTGATCTACACATTATCGAAGGTATCACCATGAACATTCACAAAATCATTTATTACCATAGGTCTCAACCACATGGACTTACACATTCTCATGTCATGATCTGCCAATCTAGTCTCCATCTTACTAGAGGCTACACCATGAGTGTTTTCATAACATATATTGCCATGGGTCTCAACTACATGGCCTTACACTTATTTTCGTATGGTGATCTGCCAATCTATTTAACAATAACCTGCCCCACCAAAGGCATCACAATGGACGTTTTATCCAGAATTTACTTACGCAGATCTATTCACGCAAAGCTAATCGATTTGTGCATCCCTTATGTCAGACCTTACCTGCATACTTACCAATCACTTTTTATTCATATAGTACTTCATGCATAACTTCATTATACACATAACATATTTACTATACTTCACAAACTTACCCATTATATGAGGTTTTATCATTATATATGTCTTTACTTGAACAGTTAACATGCAGAAGTTATAATAAAGACTTACCTTACACTCATCTGAACTGTAGCTTGAAGCTTCAGACTTAGACATTCATCTTCACCCAGCAGCAACAACTGGTTAAGGAACACAGATTCACCATTAAAACTCATTTTCAAATAAATTTCTGAAAACTCAATCATAGATAACCTCCATACAAGACTTCTATTCATAACTTACTATTTTTATAATTCTTAAAATATTTAATCCTTTAAAAAACTTAATATGCAGAGCTATAATGCTTACCAGGAGGTAGAACAATCACTGATTAAATCAAGAACCTTAGCTTCCAACTTAATGAGAAAAAGATAACATTAGCTTCCAACTTAATGAGAAAAAGATAACATTTAGGTTTAAGAAAAAAGAAATAGAGAGTAATACTAAAGGAAGAAGAAAACTTCCTTACAAACCCTTTTTACCCATATATATATATATATATATATATATAACAAACTTATCTAGTTAGAAATTGAGAAGTGTCCAATGTATCCATAATTTATCCTTCTTAATGGCCGACATGTTCCAAGAGAAACATAAATGAGCATACTGTATAATTGAAATTTTACTAGTCAAGCTAGTTTACTCCTAACAAGATATCGTTACAAAACCCAACTAACACAGTACTTGGCAACTGGGCGTACTATGCATATGGCAGTAACTCACCTAGCTTTATACTTCACTTGATATAACTTTCTCTTAGATAACAGAAAAAGAATAACCTAAAACGTTTATTCACCTTTATGACAGTTAATATATGCCACATTCCAATTCAGCAGAAGACTATAACGTGGTAGATTACACTACGCCAAACAGACAAACTCACAACTCTACACCTTAAATCTGGATCCGCTAGACTCGGGGTGTGACAGAGGTAATAAATATAATCTAACTTTCATCTACGACCATTCTAGAAAATCTTGGGTATACTCCCTGAAGCATAAAATGAAGTCTTCGGGATCTTTAAACAATAGAAAACCCTACTTGAAAAACAAACTGGGAAGCCCGTAAAACGATTTAGAACGGATAATGGGCTTGAGTTCTATTCAATCGAATTTAATGATTTCTACATGTAGGAATGAAATGAAAGATATCGCATAGTTGTTAGTACCCCGTAGCAGAATGGTGTTATCGAACAGATGAACAAAATATTATTTAAGAAAGCCCCATGTATGCTTCCAATGCAAGTTTAGAAAAGTAGTTTTGGGCTGAAGTAGTTAATCTCGCAAGCCATTTAGTGAACCGGTCTCCACATCGAGCTTTAGAGAAAAAGGTTCCCGATGAGGTTTGGTTCGGTAATTTTCTTAATTACTTTAATATCAAAGTATTTTGTTGTCCTACATATGCTCAACTTAGTCAATGAAAGCTTGAACCGATGGTGGTAAACTGTATCTGTAACACCCCTAACCCAAAACCATCGCCGGAACAGGGTTACGAGGCATTACCGGACATATCAGACAATTAGCAAATAATTCTAAAAAAAATAACATTCATAGTATAATTTTAATAACTGATCCCTATTATGAACTTTCAAAGTCTAAAGTCTGTATTAAAAGTGAAATGGGACTCGTTTAAGTATTTCAGAATATATTTTGTTTATTATATTCTTAAACTTATAATACTAACATTATTAACCATTTACATTCAAAACATAATAACCTTTATACACAACCTACGTACATGCCACATTATCAAAAGGAAATATACATCACCAAAAGTTTGCTGAAGTCGGGTCTGGCTTTGGATGCTGGTTCAGTATTTGACTTCTACAACCTGCGCACGGAAACAACAGTACGCTGAGTATACATATACTCAGTGGTATTACCATAATTCAAATTATAAACATAATAATCATATCATTAAATCATATAACTTTAATTTTACTAAACCAATTCAAACATAAGTTTGTCATTCTCAATATATTCATACAATTCAATCTTAGCTATTCGACAATTGAAATAATACACAAACATGTTGAGCCACTATCCATTTCTTGAACCAACGGTTCATACTTTCCATTCTCATACTCATATTCCAATCACATTTTTTTTTCAGTTCATGTTCTATTTTCGCATTTCTTCCAATGGCTCAACCATTTCATTTTATTCAATTTAACCTTTTCCTTATTTACCCCTATTAACAGACTCGGACTTTAACGGATACACAGATTCCAACCCAAACACACCAGTACGGCACATTGTGCCAAAAACGGTACATAGTACCTGATCAGTATACGACACATAAGTGCCTAAAACGACACACGAGGTGCCTGAAATACGACACATAAAGTGCCTGATATACGACACATAAAGTGCCTAATCGGCAAAGCTGATAAATCCCGTACTCTTCCAAATCCTATGGCATGCCAATTATATCCGACTCAGCCCGACTAGTTAATAGGTATTTCAGTTCTCAATTTCATTTTCATTTTCATAACAAATTCAATTTCAATATCAATTACACTTTTCCATTTCAATCCACATACAATTCCATTTCAATACATATTCATCATTCAACTTAATTTCCATTCAATTCAATAAAAACACTTACCTTATAATTTACTTACCATATACATAAATTAATTTAACATTTAATGAATAAATAAATAATTTGAATTATAGTAATACAAACCCGAATTTGCTTGATTATTCCTCGGTAACCTTCTCCTTCCCTTTGTGGGTTGATGCCTCGAGTTCCTTTTTAGCAATTTAAACTTCAAGCTTTAAATCCCTAGTTTTTCCTTTTTCTCTTCTTTCTTTCTTTTCCTTCCCTTGTGTCGAAATGCTCTCTGTTTCTTTTTCTGTTTCCTTGTTTTGTTTCTTTTCTTATTTCTTTTATTCTATTTACTTTATGTTATAATAATATAATATATAATAATTACTTTAAATTAATTTAATATAATTTATTACTAATATATATATTTTATAATTAAAATCTAAGTAAAAATCTTAGATTTTTATCTCATATGCCGCCTCAACTTATGCTAAATGGCTTAATTGCCATTTTAGCCCTTTTTACTTTCTTTTAATCTATAATTAGACTTTCACTCTTTATTTAATTTGATCCTTTTTCCTAATTACTTTAAATTAAACTAAATTCAGTAAATAAAAATCTAATTAAACACACTATTAGACTCATAATTACTCCTAATAATTATTTACTAACTCGATTTACTAAGACGGAGGCCCGATAACACACTTTTCCGGTGCCCACGAATTTTGGGTCGTTACAGTATCTTTCTAGGATTTGCAGTTGGGATAAAAGGTTACAAGTTATGATACCTATAAACGAGTAAGTTCATTATTAATAGAGATGTTGCTTTTAATGAAACATCGATGATTCTGTCTAAAATAGGGTCATTTGGTCAGAACAACACCTAAAAGCTGAGTGTTTCAATCAATGTGGAGCCGGGAACAAAGTCGACAATGACATCACGACGTCACAAAGCCCATCATCGTAATGTTACAATGAACAGAGGTGACATCTTGACGAGGAAAATCACCACAGTACGACAACAAGTAGAAATTTTAAAACTGACATTTCTTTGATGCAGTAAAAGGTTTTTGAGGCTTCTCCTTCCCAACAAAATACCATTCAAAATTATAAGTTAGCCCGGGACAAAGAAAGGCAAGAGATCAAACCACCTCAGAAATAATGTGAAGGAAATCTCGTAGCAATGCTCTAAGTGTTGCATAGAACACCAATTCGGCTGTCCCTTTGAATTATTTAGTGGTAGTTCGGGCTTCTGATTCTAGCAAGTGGTTTGTTGCCATGGAAGAAGAGATGGATTCTCTCAATAAGAATGAAACATGACAACTTGTTAAACCACCCACTGGGAGGAAAATAATTGGTTGCAAGTGGGTGTTCAAAAAAAAGGAAGGTTCGAGCCAATGTGACACAAGATATAAGGCGAGGTTGGTCGCAAAGGGCTACAATCAAGTGGAGGGAATTGATTTCCATGATGTTTTGTCTCCAATTGTGAAGCATACATCCATTCGAATACTGTTAGCTCTTGTTGTAACAAACAATCTGGAGTTAAAGTAGTTAAATGTGAAAATTGCATTCTTTCACGGGGATTTAGATGAGAACATTTACATGCAACAACCCGAAGGCTTTAGGATTAAAGGTAAATAATATCATGTTTGTCTTCTTTAAAAATCATTATATGACCTGAAGCAGTCTCCTTGGCAGTGGTATAAAAAGTTTGATTCCTTCATGTTAGGTATTGGTTTCGTTCGAAGTAAGTATGACAATTGTGCTTATTTACAACATTTAGATGATGGGTCATTTATTTATTCACTTCTTTATGTTGATGATATGTTAATTGCGGCTAAGGATCCATCCGAAATTGTAATAATTTAAAACCATGCTTAACTTTAAGTTTGATAAGAAGGATCTTGGTGCAGCCAAGAAGATTTTAGAGATAAAAATTTTGAAAGATCGACACTCTAGAAAGTTATTTTTGTCACAACAAAAATACATCGAATGAATTCTGGGGCAATTTGGAATGCAAGACTCTAAACTAGTAAGTACACCCTTAGTTACCCGTTTCAGACTTTTAATTTCAAATTTACTACAAACCAAAGACGAAGAAAGGTACATGTCTTAGACTCCTTATTCTAGGGCTGTCGAAAGCCTAATGTATGAAATGGTTTGTACTCGTCCAGACATTTCACATGTTGTTAGTGTAGTAAGTAGATATATGGCCAAACTCAACGAATTACCCTGACAAGCAGTGAAGTGGATTTTAAGATATTTGAGGGGGACTTCCAGTACTTCTTTAGAATTCGAATGATGTTCAGAAGGTCTAGTCAACTATGTAGATTCAGATTATGCCAAAGACTTAGACAAAAGAAGATCTTTTACAAGTTAAATGTCCACCTTCAGAAATAGCACCATTAGTTGGAAAGTCACCCTTCAAGCTAATGTGACTTTATCGACTACCGAAGCTAAATATATGGCTATCACAGAGGCTGTGAAAGAAGTCATTTGGTTGAGAGGTTTATTGGGGGAGTTGGTTGATAAAAATGAAAAAACTACCGTATATTGTGATAGTCAAAGTGTCATACATATCACAAAGACCAGATTCATCACGAAAGAGCAATGCATATAGATATTCGGTTCCACTTTATTCAAGAGGTGATCACTCAAGGAGATTTTCAAGTTCATAAAATCAGCATAGAGAACAACCCAACAGACATAAAGATAAAAAGTCTTTCAACTTCCAAGTTCAGGCATTGTTTAGACTTGGAAAGCACTCGACATAAATCGGATTAGGCCTCTGACAGGGCTCGGCAAATAAGGCGTTTCGAAAATACGAGTCAATGTGGAGATTTGTGGAGTGTACCTCACATTTCAGATAAAACAGAGCTGACGTCGAGATGAGGAAGAGCTGACGTCCTGACGATAAGACATGCCACGTCCCAAAGAGAAGAACCCATTGTCCCGATGACGCGATGCCGGGTGTCCAGACGAATCGATAACTATGTCACGATGTGGCGACGTGTTCCCCACTTAACCAAGCTTTCTTCTCCTACTTAAACTCTGTAATCTTTTCCCAATAAAACTCTGATTATTCTAGGGATATTTTAGTCATAATTGTACATGAATTTCAACCATAAATAGGCCATTTAGCAACCCTAGATAGTTTAGAATAACAACAGCAAAATTAAGAGAGTTTGTAGGAATTTTGGGAAAATTTTGTATTTCAAGTTCAAGGTTTATTTCTCCATCTTGTACTCCGCTTTTCTGATTTTTTTCCGGTTTAGTGAAACTTTCTTTTGCCCATGGTTTTTTTATCAATTTTGAAGGGGTTTTTCCACGTAAATATTGTGCCCAATTTTCTCAGTTTTACGTTTGTGTTCGTTGCATAATTCAGGTTCGACTCAACAGTTTACTTATTTTCGATTAGACTAAGAACATGTTTAGGTTCATCTACTAATATAAATTGTCTTTTCGTTATGATTTGACCTCATAATATCGTTTCATATTAGTTAAACATTAAAAAGCTAGTGAGCTAAAATTTGCTTCTATTTTGCTTTACATGAAAAGCCCGTTAAGAACAATATACAAATGGTATTAATGTAATTCAAGAACAATTTTATTAAATAAATCTATTCAAAAAAATTGCAAATATACAAACGAATATACTACACTTAGGGCACCAGGTTCAACACCAACATCATCACCTATAACAACCTCTTCACCACCTTCACCTTCACCATCGGAGTATACATATTCACTATTATTCTCAATTCTAGATCAGGGTAGAGGCCATAAATAACTATGAATTTGTAAAAGCCCGGTTTTGAGTGGTACTAGAAACGACGGTTTCAAAACTCTGTATTTCAATGATCGAGACAGTAAATATTATTCAATATTATTTACGAGTTTATTATAGTGTTTTATTGAATTTTGATGTGATAATTTTTGCTAATTGGACAGTTAGCTAAGTACAAGTGGTTTTGGAAAATGAGGTATTAGGACCTCATTTCCCTAAATTGAGCCCATAAATATTTAATAAAAATATTTAGAGAGTTGTTATGTAGGTTATATTAAATTTTGGTCCAGTAATTTTGTCGATTGAATGGTTAATTAAGGTAAAAGGACTAAATTGTAAAAACTATAAAAATCAATTGATATAAATTTTTTATTTATTAAATGGTTTAAAAATCAAATAGTAAGGACTTAAAGTGATAATTAGCCATATTTTTCATATGGTGGACAGTTGCTAAGTGAGAATTAAGTGATTTATATATTAAAACTATTAATTAAATTATTATTAAATGCTAAAACATAAAAACATGAATAAAATGGTTGTCTTCTTCATTTTCTCATCTTTCCCACCATTCCACCATAGCCAAGGAAGCTTAAATTTTCGGCCAAACGTATCCTATTGCATTTAAGTCAAATTCAGGTCAATTTCTCGTAAATTTTATGTTTTTGAGATCGTTACAACTAGGTCTAGCTAACCTGTATCCCCATTTTCAAAGTCGTTAAAGTTTTTAAATGTTTCCATTGATGAAAACTGAAGCTTATTATGTTTAATGGTATGTT
The DNA here is from genome assembly GCA_005393395.2 of Gossypium australe. Classification (NCBI taxonomy): domain Eukaryota; kingdom Viridiplantae; phylum Streptophyta; class Magnoliopsida; order Malvales; family Malvaceae; genus Gossypium; species Gossypium australe. The sequence continues at coordinate 91,151,003 of CM016615.1, forward strand.
TGTGAGCTTAATTATGAATATAGACTAATTTGCTAAGTAAATTTCTTTAGTTTTGTGTATAAGGACCAAATTGTAATAATGTAAAAATTGTCATGAAATTTCAGAAAATTGTGTTTTTAGAAGGTTACATTGATGAATTTGTAATTGGATTGAAAATCAAAGTTTGAATTTGAAATATATAATAGTTTCAGTTTTAGGGACTAAATTGAATATATTATAAAATTTTTGGGTCCGATTTGAAAAATGAAATTTAAAATAATTTATGATTATCATAGGCTGTTTTGAGATGTTTTTAATTGATTAATAGAATTAAATCATATTATTGATTGGGATTTGAAACAATCGAAAAATAAATGCGAAAAAAGGAAAATTTACCTAAAAGTCATTGATGTCGTATTCGTTGTCGATTTTAATTAGGTAAGTTTCATATGAGACTAAATTTGTTAATGACCATTTATTATTGTACTATTTAATCGTTTGGTAGTTAATTGCTGTAATACAGTAATTGTTGACATCGAAAGAACAATAGTGCAAAATACGATATATGTGGCTAATACGAATAGTTATATGATATGGAATGGTTATGAAATATTAATTGGTTTAAGCTATAAGTATATGGTTATTTAATACGTGAATGGAAATGAGTAAGTGTATGGTTATTTTACTATATTTACGAAATGTTCAAAAGAATGGAAAGATTAAATACGTGATACAAGGCCAATATGAACTTAGTGAATAGCTAGGATACATATGACATGTCATTAGGGTATTTTATAGTAGGTACTATGTACCGGTAGTGGATACTTTACCAATGGCTAAGAATCTGCATGTGTTACGGATTCTTCATAGCTCGTGCGAACAACATCGTGTAATGGTTACTGTCCGATTCATAGCTTGTGTGAACATTATTAACCCATGGATATGGGGTATATTCACTATAGTTCTCCGGGAGATGAAATAAAAGTGATATGAAAGGAAATTGTTAAAATAATGTTATTACTAAATCTGAAATGGATACATAAGAATAGAATGATTTAAATGTTGTACTTGTTGGACGTTTTTGTTATTGATTAAATGGTATTGTTGGAAATATTATTTGATCCATGTGTGATAATCTCGCCTATTGTTATTAAATTGTGATATAAGAGAACTGTATAGTAGCTAGTCCATTTACTTAAATGCGAACTGAGGTAAGTTATAATGTTTTAGGTTGTGATTGATAAATAAGCAAAAATGAATTGAGTTACAATTGTTCAAATGTGTTTTGGATTGTATTAAAGATAATTGGTTATATTATACGGCTATGTAGTCTAACTTATTAACATCGGGAAGTGTTAAGTGATGTACTTGTGAATGTAACAGAATGTCAAATGATATCCACACTTGTTACATTAGGTTTTCATAATTTAATTTTAAACTTATCGAGGTAGGTTAAATGAATTTCATATGAGCTTACTAAGCATTTTTAATGCTTATCTAGTTTGCTTTTCCGTATTTGGATAAGTTATTTTATGGAACGCGTTAGTCAGATCAACTCGGAGCTCAGACTATCTAGTCTCTGATTCGGTAATATTTATTTATTCCAGATTCGGTTATGTGGCATGCATATAGGGTTGTATTTGTTTTTAAGTTATTTTGAATGCTCATGATCTTGGTTTAATGATGTTGGATGATTTGGTATTATTATGAGAAATGAAGTGGCAAGTGAATAGCCTACTTGAAATCTGATTTACTCAAGCTAATGGATATGCACATGTAAATAGGTGTTATGGTTTCATATATATATATATATATATATATATATATATGCAAATTGTGTTTTGAAATGGTAAATGTTTATTCAAATGGTATTTTTATTATGTTGGTAGGCTTGTGAATATGAATGTCTATGTATATATTTAATGTTTTGGTCTTGTTCTATAGGTTACATTTTAATGAATTAAAGAATGGATAGGTAATACATGTGTGAGCAATGGATGTTGTATGTTTGAGCTTGTATGCAATACTTAGGATGAAGTAGATTTTGAATTGGTAAGATATGTCTATTTGGTCTTTAAGGTAAGGTTAATGGAAGTACTTGAAAATGCTTTGTTGTTACATGAAATGATTGTTAGATGGAAATGTTTAGGTGATAGAATTTATGGATGAAAGGTATTGAATGTTAGCTTGCAAAAGTTTGAATTGAGGTGTCAATTGTGGCATATTGGTTATGCACATAAGATGTATGAAATAAGTGTTGTTTTGAGTATGTTTTCATGATTATTTGGACATTTTTGAATGTTGGTGTGATGTAGCTTACAACCTAAGTGAATTAGGTTTGAGTGATTTGGTTAAAAAGGGTCCTTTAGGTGCACACGAGTTGACACACGGCTTGACACGCGATCGTGTGCCATGCACGGGTATATGGCACGATCGTGTGCTCTGTGTGATTTAGGTTTCAATTGGCACGTATGGCTACAGTCTATTATATGATCTGGAGACATGGCTGTGTGATTCCACCTACACGATTTCTGCCATTGCACACGGTTGAACAACATAGCCTTGTTCCATAGCTTCGCATGGCCTCAGCCTGTCACGTTTGTGTGATGCCTGTTTTGTATTTTTACCTTCTTCTTTTGAAATGTTTCAAATGAGTCCTTTCTTTGTTTTAAGCTATTTTAGAGCTGTTTGTTTTAACCTCGATAATATACGAATATCATTTTTTTTTTATTATAAGTTTGATAATCAATGATCGTTTTGAGAAATTTTACATTGATATAGCATGATTCTGTTCTGTTATATGTGGTAGCATCTCATAACCCTAATTTGACGACGAAAACAGATGAATGGGTATTACATTTAGTAGTATCAGAGTTACGATTTAATCGATTTTAAGAATGAACGTAATGTTTGTTAAATCTAAGAATACATGCCACATTAATTTGGGATAGTATGATGCAATATGATCCGATCTGAAAATGTTTAAAGCCTGATTCGTTTGGCATGCTTAAACCTCAATGTTGAAAGCCTAGATATAGCTTAATCACTAAGACAAATACAAAATCCTAATATGATTGAATCCGAAATCTTCAAATAAGTAAAAAGAATTTATAGGCAATAGGAGTGATATGTATGTTTTGCCTGAATGAAGAACAAACAGTGAATTGGACTGCAACATTTGGAAACTTTGCTAGCTCTAATAAGCATGTGGAAGCTTCAAAAAGTAATAACATCCCAAAATTAATGTCCTCGGCTTTGCTTAACAAAATATGAAAGTACAATTCTCCACACATTTAGACAACGGTGTCGGATACGAGTGTCAAACATGAATACTGTAAGAAAAATGAAGAGTCTGAATAACATAGTCAATGACAAGTTTATAGTGAAGTGAAAGAAAGAAAGAAAGAGCAAAAGATAACATTAAGCCTGGGAGGCAATCTCAAAGTCAACTAATATTACTAATTGGGGATCTTACATGATCATATACATTATTTTGCCAAAAAAAATGCATTGTGGAACCGAAATTCTCAATATTCAACCAGAATATATGCACATCCAGCAGTTGCGATTATCTCTCTGTACATGAGAATTCTCTCCTAGCAGATTAGATCAAATACTCATAATACATTACGAACAAAGCATCTGGCAGATCCTTAGGCAGCTTGTTTATATACAAATGGAAGCGCAAAATATCCTCCTTTAACACAGTCTTGGTTTCAACCACATCAGTACTTCGTGTAAGAACCCACAAGTCCCCAGAAGTTACTCGTTTCAGACTTCCACGACAAAATGGGCAAGATTCAGATCTTAAGCTCCTGGAAGGTAATGAAAAATGAAGACACAAATACGGGATTACTTGGTTATTGTATGTTAACCAAGGACCAAGTCCAAAAGCAGGGAAAAACAACAATGCACAACATACCAGTCACGGTAGCAATTGATACACATTGCATGGCAGCAATTTGGCAAAACAACTTTGTTGCATGGCTCTAGACAGATTCCACATTCATCTTCCCTCTCCAACTCCATATCTGATACTTTCCTTTTATCGTCTAATTTCTTCTTGACAACCATTTCAAAGCAGTGATCTTCCTCTCCAGTCGCATCAAGCTCTGAGAGATCACCATGAAGACGTTGAAGAGATGGTAATATAACAGCTGCAATTTTACACCAGTAAGTCTATGAATTCAGATAACATGAATGCATTCCCATTCTATTTCTGATTGAAACCACAAGGATGACAATTCAATCTTTTATTCAGTTTAGGCTTCCAAGAGGTTCAACTGTGATCCATATTAGATTAATGCATATAGACCAAAAGAGACTTGCTACAATATCGTGCATGATGAATGTAACACGTTAGAGGCAGACAATTAGATTTTCCAGTTTATTTGGACTGAGAGAAGTGGCAAATACAATGAATTATTCTTGTTCGGATATTACTTAGATTCTTTGGTTTTTCATACCTTTGCAACGAGTATCACTTATTTTCTACACTTAAATAACAATACATAGTAAATTAAGAACAAAACAACATGAGAGAGATGACTTTTCACTTCACATACAGTAGAATTCTCTTATGGTGGCCTTCCTTCTACATGAAGAGATACTTGGCCTGCCATCTGAGCGTACCTAAAAACATAAATCAACAAAGCAAACAAGATGATTCATTTAACTGAAACTTAAACGATGACGACAAGGCAAAACTGAGAAACAATAATTCATTAAATTCACACAAGGAAACAACATGGATAAGTTACCTGACCTGATATACAACAATGTGAAATAGGTTTAGGTAACTTGAAAATAGACATGAACACGAGCAATCCAGCCATTGAAGAAAAAACAATAAAATGGGTGCCAAATGATTGTAAACCAGTTTCATTTGAAGACATCCAGCTCCCTTAGCTCTTGACATAGAGGCAGCTCTAACAACAATGTAAGAAAGAATATAATCATAAATTAAACATTTCCATTGAATTTTTATTGTGCAAATTCAGAAAGTATATGCGACAAACATTATAAAGTATTACTACACAAATGCTAAGGAGAAATTAAAAAAAAAACAAAAAAAACAACAGGTACTGATTTTCTAAAGATGACTGCTTGATGCCTGAAACTCTGCCAACACTTTAACCCCTAATAAAATATTTTGCTTAAATATCTCAAACACTGTTAATCTTTTCTGATGATTGAAAACAGCAAACCCTTAAAATTAAACACAAAAGGAAGCCTTTTTCACCACTTGATTGAAATAAAACTTTGATCTTGTCCAAATTGTTCAATGGTAACAGATAGAACAAAAAAACCCATCAAACATGATGAGAACTAAAAATTTCAAAGAATCCCATCAAATTCCAAGTAAAATTCAAGTTCAAGCAAGTCCAAATTAAAAGAAAAAAGAAAAGAAAAGGGGAGTGAACTCACAGAATATTGGCATGTTGAATGTCAGTTTCAAGAACTTTAAGGTAATCTTGGTGAGAAGAACTTGCAGAAAGCTCAAAATAGTCCATTATTTCCCTTCACTTCAAAGCTTAAACCAAATTCAAAACACTCACAAAAAAAAGGGGGGGAGAAAAAACAGTATTTAAAAGTCTGGGTTGTTTTTTTTTTTCCCAAAAATGAATTATATGAAGTTGAAAAAGTTTGTTGAACAAGAGAAAGGCAGGCCTATGGAGTGAAGAAGACGCTGGTAGGAAAGACAACAAGGTCTTCTGGAAACCTAATATCCGTCAAACGCATTTTTTTTAGGAAAAAAAAAAGAAGAAAAATAAGAATTGGTCAATGGATTTTCTGAATAGTTTTGAATTCAAACAAAAACCAAAATTATAATAATTTTTGTTTTTTGAAAATAAAAAACGCTTGGGGTTTGGCCGTTGACTGTAGAATGGAGCAGTTAAGGAAGTGGATAAAATGGGGATGGTGGTGGGGTTAGGTGCTTTCTAGTTGGCTGATACTTCTCGCCATCCCGAAACCGGTTTTCAAGTCAAACTGATTATAATTGCGTTTTAGACTGTTTGGGCCAATTGGGTTGCTTTCTTCACCCAACTTATTATTTGTCTTTACTATATTATAAACTAGATAATCAATTTCTTCTTTTTCTCTAAATAAAATAGATCATAATTGTTGTTTTCAAAAACAATCTTTTATTATATTTTTTATTATTTATCTATTTTATATATTAAAACTTTGACGAATGTGAAATTACTAAAAAGTTTTTTTTTACAAACAAACAAATATTATTTTAAAAATCTTTATTTTTATATTTTAATAAATAAAATTTAAACCCAAAACATATAGATTTTCACCATATTAATTTTATCATTTCAACTAAAGTTACGTTTAGTTTTCATATCAATTTCTTATAATTTATTTAAATTAAAGTCACATTTATTAATATATGTGTCGAAAAATTACTTTTTAGAATATGTTTTTAAGGGTACTTTTTAAGCTCTGTTACCTCCCTAACGGTGATCCTACGCGGCAGTCCAAATGGGTTTTAAATGCCAACTTGGATGTCCTACATGGTAGTCCAAATTAAATTTATTTAATTAAAAACATGTTTTCATCCTAGCAACTAGACATCCAATTTGACATTTAAAACTCATTTAGACTGCCACGTAGGACTGCTGTTAGGGAGGTAACGGAGTTTAACGGTAAAGTGACCACTTTGTAACAAAACGATAACTAAGTGACTAAAACGTAATATTTCAAACATAAGTGACTAATATGTAATTTAAGGCAAACATAAGTGATCATTTTTGTAGTTTACCCTAAATTAAATTATTCCTAAGTCATCTCTTGTAACACCCCTTACCCGACCCGATTGTCGGATCTTAGCTACAAGATGCTACATTCGTTGTCGGAGTAACTACAGACAATTATACATCATTCAATCATTCAAACATGTAAATCAACATTAATCACATTTATAATATGTTATACAATCATTTTCAAGTCTCACACGAGCTTACGAAAGTTTTTTTGCTAAGAGTATGAATTATGACCAAAATGTAAAGTTTTAAAAATCTCAAGCTGACGTCACGACTTCTAATTTTTCTCGTCGCGATGTTGTTAACTCAGTGAGTTACGTTGCGATGCCACTCACTATTGGACAAGGCTACGAGGTCAAAAGGAGGGACCAAGCCAGACCCCACCAGAGTTAGAGGTAAGCGCGGTAGCTATTGCATGTATATAGTGGGGCACCCTTAGAGGCCACACCTCAGGGTCTTGAACAATTTCATCTGTAATTCGCTCATCAAATTAAAACTTGTAAATAACTATCATGGTTATTCAATGAACAAAAGTTGTAAGAATTTATTTTTAGAATGAAATGAGTCTTAGCAGTAGTTAATGGTTGGAAGGTTAGGTGGTTCAAGTACGTAGTAAATTTAGTTATAATTTTGTTAAGATATTCAGATTGATTGCAACATTCGGTACCCAAACCTAGCAAAAGGGACGGGTATAGGGTGTTACATAACTTTTTACTTAGTTCACACGGGCATTATTTCTATATACACATCATGAAAAATCCTTGTATTTGATTGTGGAACTCATTTACATGTCCAGTAATCATTAAATCTTCATATTGTACCCTGTACTATTACATAATAACCAATGAACACATGATATTTACTTTTCAATTCCCCAAATTTTACATTTTATTCAATTTAGTCCCTAAACTCGGAATAAGCATAACTTGCGATTCCTAGCTTCGGGTTAAAATCCAATTTCATGAATTTTCATTAGGGACCTTATTGTAATGACCCGAAAGTTAGTGGTGTAAAAAACTATGATTCCAAAATGTGTTTTTCGTAAACCATGTTTGTAAATAGTACTATTTAGTATTTATAGGGCCAGTGTAGAAATATGTTAAAATTTGATTTAGTAATTTTATTTAATTGATAATTAATTAGGGTACAAGTGTAATGAATCTAAAGTTAGTGCTATTAGAAAATGCAGTTCCGGGACCCTGTTTCCATAAATCGAGCCTCTAAATATTATTAAATATTTACAAGATGAGTATATAGGTTGATTAAAATTTGGTCCACTAATTTTGTCATTTGGGTGGTTAATTAAGGTATAAGGACTAAATCGTAAAAGTTATAAAAGTTAAATTACTATAGATTTTTAATTGGAAGCTTAGATTAAGGACTAATGTGGTAATTATACCATATTGGAATGTTAGTGGATGGTTAATAACCATAATATATATATATATATATATATATATATGTGTGTATGTATATGTTATATAATGATAAAAAAATAAATATAACATAATTAAAATACGGTAAGTGAAGAGAAAGAGGAACATTTTTCTCTCCATCTTCATCAAGGAGCCGGAACTCCATAGTTTAAAAGAAGGGAGAACAACCTTTAGGGTCTTGAAGTTTTGGTAACAAATTAGTTTATGCAATTTAGTCTTTTTTGTAATTTTTATGTTTTCGAAATCCTAGGAGCTTAATCTAACTGACCCATGTGTTATTTTTTGAAATTGATAAAGTTTTAGAAAGTTGTAATTGATGAATTATTGAAGTTTTAGGTGTTAAATTGATAGATTTTAAGCTTAGAAGAGAAAAATGACTAAATTGTGAAGTTAATTTATAGTTTTGTTCAATATGGACTAAAATTCATGAATTGAAAATTTTGTGGTGGAAATGAGTAATAGGAGGTCCTAAATGAACTATAGTGAAATCAGATTGAAAATTCGAGTTCTAAATTGAAAGTTATGTTAGTGCCAGTTTTAGGGACTAAATTGAATAAAATGAAAAAAATTATAAATTGATGATTGATTTTGAAATTGGTTGTATTTCGATAGTGTTATGTGTTTATGTTAATCTATAGCTAACATCAACCCGAATTCCTCGAAAAGGAAGAGAAAGGATAAAGTCGTAGGCGAATAGCTCAGAGTTTACGATTTGTATTTCACTTGTTGTGTTTATGAACTGTGTTGCATGGTAAGATCACAAGGTAAGTTAGAAATGATAAAATGAACTGAATTGAATTGATTGTCAGTGATAAGGACTAAATCGAATAGTTTTGAAAATATTGTATATTGTTGTAAATGTGCCATTCATGTGCCATTGAATCAGTTTCATGATGAAGTAAGCTCACATATGTGTGGAATTGAGAAATTCAGTATAAATGAAATTGAAATAATGATAGATAATGGATATTAGACTATAAGCTCGAATTTGTGAATTTGACATTATATGATTTAATCGATTCGATTGAGTATATGCTTCAACTATGATATCTTGGTTTAATATATATATATATATATATATATATGCAAAATAGATTGAATAATTAGGTAATGTATTAGGACTTGTAGATTGACATATTAAAATGCATTATATGATTTATACTATGTTCTAATGTTCGAATATAAAAATACCACTGAGTTATACTCAGCGTATGGTTTTATTTTCTATGCACAAGATAGGTTTTGATTGTGATAATCTGTAGATATCAACATCCAGCTGTAATTCCAGACTCAGTGTGTTGGTGAAGTTTTTGTAAACTTAATGGCATGTACCTAATGGAGTCTTATGTGATATAATTTTAAGTTGATGGATGGATTGGGATTTCGGTATGGTATATGTGTATATGTTAAAGTTAGTTGAAAATGGTATGATCCATATGTATATAAATGTATTATGTTATGCTTGGTATGTGAAATGGGAGTGAACTAATATAGTAAGTAGATAAGTACTTTGGATGATGTTGATAGTAAATTGGTTGAGTAATTTATTAAGATAGGATTATAATAGACTTGGCATGATCAAATGGGTGAGCAGTATCGTGTAACTAACTTTCCGACCCACAGCTTATGGAGCAGACCCATTTCATAACTCGTGTGAGCACTATTGAAAAGGAAAGGTTATGATTACATGAAAAGGCACACTATGTGTGAGCATTCCCGAGTATCCGATGATATTCTAGATGGTTCAACGAGTAAGTAAAGGTTAATGGAAAGGAATGTATAAAAACTTAATGTTACTAATGTTCATATGAAATGGAAAGATGAATATGCATATATGAAATGAAAATGATGAGAATTTATCATGTGATAAATGAAATATGCATGGAAATTATTTCTTAATATATGATATGTTCCATAGATGTTATGTTTACTTATCATCTACTAACCATATGGATTCAAATGAGAAGAATGTGTATTGGGTGTATATACATGTAATGGATGACATAGAAAGTCTAAATGCTTATTATGTATATGACATGATTTAATTGGAACTTACATGTAATGTTATACTTACTAACCTTATAAGGTGGTGTGTATAGGAAAGGAAGTTTGGCATATAGCATGATGAAAGTAGGTTTGGTTGTTTAATTTAAAATGTTCGGTAAGTTTAAGTTTCCTATACACGAGCTTACTAAGCACTAGTTGCTTATTTAGTTGTTTTCCTTGTTTTGTAGATCATCGGAAGGATCGATCCGTTAAAACCTTGTCGGAGCATTGTCACACTATCCATTCGTCATATTGGTAGTTATGGTTGTCTTGATTAATGGTTATAAATGGCATGTAACAGGGTTAAAAAGGTTATTCCAGTGATTTGGCTTGTTTAGGTTGTGCTAAGTTTGTTGTGGTTAATGATATTAAATGATGGTATGTGAATAATAGGTACAAGTACGTGTGGATGAACTTTATGCATGCTTTATAGATATTATGTATTATAATGTTCAATGGCATGTCTTGGAATGGCTATTTGGCATGGTTGACATAGGTTCAAACTAGAACTTTGAGATGTGGAATGGGTCTAAATTTGGTGTGTGAAATGTGTTGCCTTTGATTGGCATATTGGTAGTTATATGTTGAATGATTCTTGACTTGATTTGTGTTTATTTAAAGTTGAAATGGATGAATGATAGATATATGGTGTAGATTTTAAGCTTAGTCCATGTCAATTAGATGAATTTACTTGGATGTATATTTTGTGGTACCAATGAGGGTACATTGGTTGAATAATGGAAAGATGTTGCATATATGATGATTTTAGCATGATTTGGTCTCGTTTAAGTGTGCTTTAATTAGGTTAAAAATGTTAGCAAATGGTATGCTTGTGGCTTAAGAAAGCATTTTTGGTAAACTTGTTTTTCAAGGCACATTTTGGTACACACGGCCGTGGTCACACATGGGCCGTTCTCATGGTCGTGTGTCCTTATTGTTTTTAGATGCAGGTTTCACACGGTCTACGACACGGCTGTGTCTCCCAAAACAGTTAGTCACACGGTTTGGCACACAACCCACAACACGGTCGTATAGCCCTATTTAGAATGTCCACACAGTTTGGGCTATTGCAAACTGCCGTGTGTCCCCTGTTTCACAAAATTTTCATATTTTGCCTGAAATTTCTGATTTGTTTCGAATAAGTCCCTGATTGTTTCCAAATTTTTTTAAGGACCAATCAAGCTTGATTTAAGGCCCATAAAAGTATTTTTATCATATTTAAATTACATTATTGAAAATAAATATGTGAATTGCATGTTGATCCATGTTTAGATGATTAAGGTTCTGTTTTGCACTGCAATGCTCCGTAACCCTTATCTAACGACGAATACAGGTTAGGGGTGTTACATATACAATTAGGACTAAAATAATTTACAATTAAGTTTTGATTTTTCGTCTATTAACTATAAAGTTATTTATTCATGGGGTGAATCTACTAAAAGTACCATGATTGAACTTCTTATTATATTCAATTACGAAAGCTACTTATTAGAAGTTTTAGTTCAATGACCTTGTCACATGTATGTTACTATAATAAGATATCTTTTTTGTCACCTAATTATTTATTTTTTGGTGACCAAAATATTTTTTTTAGTTTATTTGCAACATGAGGCCAAATTCTGTTAAGTTTGGATTGGAATGTAATTAGTGATGGCACTCTAAATATTGAACATAATGAATTTGATTATTTAATTAATTTATTTAACATTTAAATTCGTTTTTTATTATCTATTTATACTTTAGATGAAGTATTTAATGAATTAGATTTAGCAACTAAAATAGATAAAAAAGAATAAACTAACAAGAGAGAAAATTGTTTCGACATAAGTCTGGGTTGACATTAAGTTGAAATTTTTATAATATTTTTCATTTTAAGGTAACTGATTTAATATTTTAAAATAATTTGTTTTTAAATAAAATTTAAAGTGAAAAGATTACATTTACATTTGATAAACCTTTAAGGGCCATTATCGTATTATCTCATTTATAATTTGATAAAGTTCAATGCATCAAAATTGTGCCAAAAACACCGTATGAATCAAATTTATACCAAATTATAATTTCGGTAATGCCTTTAACATAAAATATCCCTCATCCTGTAATCTTTTACTTTTGCTAAATAATATTACCTTTAATCTAATTCATTAAATATCTTTTTTGGTAATTGATATATATGAAAAAAGAAACCCAAATCTCCACGTTGCAAATAAAAGAAAATTTCTGGACTAATTATATAGAAGTCCCTAACTTTAGTCAAAAGTTTAAAAAAATATATCATGTGAGCAACTCGTTAGTGGTTTAACAATTTTTTTAATGACAGTGACCAATTTGAACAATTATCTTAATTAGAGTGACTGAATTGACCAAAAAAAATTGAGTGACCAAACTAGGAACAACGCTATTTTAAGATGACCTGCAATGTAGTTTACCCTTAAATCTATTTTGAAAGGGCTTAATTCACAAATTAGTACCTAAGCTATATCATTTTTCTCAAGTTGATGCCTAGACTTTTTTTTTTATTACAAGCAGTAACCTTATATATTTTTTTGTTACCCATTTTGCAAATGTTATATCCGTTTAAAAAAATTTCAACCAATAATAAATCGTCACGTCATGTTAACTTAAAAGTTATTTTTTAAATATTTTATATATTTTTTTCATTTACATTATTTTTCTCTTTTTTGTTTTTTATTCTTTTTCTTTTATAATGTATGACAATACTAGCAATGCTTGAAATTTGCCCTCCTGAGGTTGAGACATGTCGATTAAATTTGCTTTCTAGCTTCGCCGCCTGCTTGCTCGACATGCGTGTAACAGTCCGATTTATACCCTAGTTGGAACAGTGGTTTCGGAACCACAAATCTGAGTCTGTATAATATTTAATATTATTTTCTGTGCCGTTGATATGTGACTAAGTATGTGGTAAATTTTCGTGAGCTAATTTGTCTGTTTGTGTGTTTAAATTGAGCAAATGACTAAATCGCGTAAAAGTAAAAGTGATCTTTATTTGATTTAGTGGTTAAATGGATGTGTCTTTATAAAGATAAGGCATTATGTTGTAAATTACCCTTTTTACAATATAGTGGACGGCATATAGTCAATAATGACCTTGTGTAATATGTTTTATGCTTATAATTTTGAAGGATAAATTTGAAGGATAAATTTTGAAGGATATTAAAGCTTAGATGGGAAATTGTGTTTGTGAATGTTGTACGGAGATTGTGGAAAGGTAGAAATTTGACTATTTTTACTGATCAACATCTAAGTATGGATGATGTAGTTATGACTAGTTGGTATTGGGCTCAGGTGATAATGAATTTGGTCACTGATGCGCAACAACATAATTCTACACGTTGGGAAAGCCTTTAAAATGGATAGTTTAAACTAAATACGGATGGTGGAGTTGATTTTAATTTTGGGAATGCAGCAGCAGAGGGTTTAGTGAAAGGATCGAAAGGAGAGCGGGTAGTTGGTTATGGGCAAAATATAGGTGTGAGTTCAGTTTTAAACACTGAGCTTCAAGCGATTGCTGATGGTCTAAAAATGGCTTGGAATAAAGGGGTATGGTGGCTATTGATCAAGTGTGATTGCAAAACAATGGTGGATTTAATACTTGGGTCGATGAGGGCGGGGTTATCGAAACTGAGCTTGGAAGTTCGGAAATGGAAGGTAGAATTAAGACAAGTTTCAAGAATGACGAATATGACTACTGATGCGATGACTAAATGGGTTAGATATTGCGCGATTGGATTTCATGTTTTTGACAATCCACCCCAAGTGATTTTGGATATTATGGTTAGAAACAAAGGGTAAAAAAATTGAAGTCAACAATGTTATTGAGCATTAAATCTCAGCTTCCTATATTGTAACAAACAGAAAAAGAAAATTTCATCTACCAACTTAAAAAAAGTTAGGAAACCTAATTTGGGGAATAGTACCAGAAAAAGGGCCATTTCCTAAATTATTTACGGAAATAGGCCACTAAAAAAATTATTTACTTGAATTGGTCCAAAATTAGTAAAACACTCCGACGTGGATGCGTCTTCAAGGCAAAATGCAAAAAAGCACGCTAGCGGGAACGCGCTTTACCCCGTGTCAGCAAAAGTACGCTAATGTGGACGCGCTTTAGTAAAAAGTGCTGACAGGTACTCGCTTTAGTAAAAAGTGCTGACAGGGACTCGCTTTAGTAAAAAGCGCCCCGTGTTTGATTAGGGTTTTTGGGTTATTTGCATATTTGGACTTAAGGTTTGGAAAAAATAAATTAGGGTTTATGGTTTTAAAAATAAATAAATTAGGGTTTAGAGTCTAAGGTTTTAGGGTTTAAATTTTAAAAAAATTGGTAAGTATTGTTCTGGAAGAAATAAATTTGACAAGATGGGATATGAAAAAATAAATTTGACTTGATATGTTCTGAAAAAATTATTTTGACGAGATGAATTTTATTTTATTTTTGTACAATCAGTAATTGTATTGAAAAAGCTTCTAGCTGAACGGTTTTTTTGTACTGTTGATTCTAAAAAATAATTTTAAGAAGATGGTTTTGAAAAATTATCCCGGGATTCTTGGGAAATGTGATAGTTGGGGTTGAAAAACGCTTCAAGTAGGATGCACTGTCAGTAAAAGTACTGAAAAAGCTCCCAGTTGGACACTTTTTTTGTACTATTGGTTCTAAAAAAATAATTTTGAGAAGATGGTTCTGAAAAAATTTCTCGGGATTCAAGGGAAATCTGATAGTTGGGGTTGAAAAACGCTTCAAGTAGGATGCACTGTCAGCAAAAGTACTGAAAAAGTTCCCAATTGGGCGCTCTTTTCAGTAGTGCTGGTGACAGTGCATCCCACTATCTCTTAGGCTATAAATGAGCCAAATTTCATGCTCTTGTTGCATAAGTTACAACAAGAGAAATTGAAGAAGAATAGGAATTGAAGAAGTTGAGAAGGTATAAGTTGATTTATTGTATTAATATTTATACGAATCATTATATTTTTGCATAATGTTTTTTGTTTTGAATTTCTTTCGACACATAATTTGGTTGAAAATGAGTGAACATATTAGTGTTGTTATTTACTATGACGGTGAGGTTCATGACACCGAAAACGGCATTGTTTTTTTATCAGAGAACACAGCTCGACTAGTTTTTAACTAGAATATAGAGTTGATAGAACTTCGTAAAAGAATTAGGCGCAAATTCTTTGGAACAATGCCAATGAGAGTTTCATCAATTAAGTATCAATTTTGTGCTTCGACTGATTCTGTGACATATGACCCATTTGATATCAAATGTGCTTGTGGCTTGGAGGTGATGGTGCAGAATCACTTCGCTAGTGGATCACCCTATCTTAAGTTATATATGGAATTTTCCACGCCAAATAAATCACTTACATCTACTACTGTTCAAGAGGAATACATGACCCTAATCGACACTCCATTAGTTGGAGGCAGAACTCGAAACTGTCAGTTTTTTGTGGCAAGACGGAATACACGACCCTTGCACGACACTCCGTTAGTGGATGGGACACGTACCTTTGTGGGTCAATGTTTAATGCTGGAAATACTTACTGGGGAATGGCATCAACTTCTAGTGGTTGGCAATCCACATCTGATTAGGGACGTTATGAAATGTACACGAGAAGGGATTACGAAGTCCACCGGTGAGGGGACCTCCTACATTGTAGATGTTGGTGTGTCGGATGATGAGTCTGATGTGGATCCACCCCAAGAATTCGGTCTCGATGGTACAAAAGTTACATTATTTTCTGAACCGGAGTCTGTTCCAACCGAACCTGAAAATGGTGAAGAAGGTTCAGATGAAAAAGAAGAAAACTGCGATTTACGATGTACTCGCCTCCGACCCACATGCATAATGTCGATCTATCGACAAATGATATGTTGGAGTTTTTAGATCTACCAGACAAGCTTCATACTATCACCGGGAGTTGTACCAAAAACTCCAAAATCTCATGCAAGGGACGAGAAGCGTGAAAGATTACTATAAAGAAATGGAAATGGCTATGATACGTGCGGACGTGCAAGAAGACCGTGAGGCTACCATGGCGTAGTTTTTGGCCGGATTGAATCGAGACATAGCCAATGTCGTCGAGTTGCAACATTATGTTGAGATCGTTGATATGGTGCATATGGCGATCAAGGTTGAGAAACAAATCAAGAAGAAAGGAGTCGTTCATGGTTATTCCACTTCGAGCACACCTAAGTGGAACCAAGGCCCAAGCAAGAACGCCTCCGTGAATCCAACAAAGGAACCCGCGAATCCCGTAAAGTCCAATAAGTCTATGGTCGAATCGAGTAAAGGCAAGGCCCCTGAAAACATTCAATCACGATCCCGAGATATAAAATGTTTTAAGTGCCAAGGCCGAAGGCACATAGCAAGCCAATGTCTGAACCGTAACACAATGATCGTGCTACCCAACGGCGAAATTGAATCGGAGGATGAAGTAGACAAAAACGAAGACGAAGTCGAGTATTCATCCGAAAATGACGAAGAAGTAGAGTTTGTTGTTGAGGGCGAGATGCTTGTTGTCAAACGAAGCTTCAATGCGTAAAACTCGGTAAGTGAGCCTCAACGAGAAAATCTTTTTCATACTCGTTGTCATGTTTTAGGCAAGGTGTGCTGCGTGTCACTGATGGCGGCAGTTGCACGAATGTTGCGAGCACCCTCATGACCGAGAAGTTGTCTTTGTCGACTCTCAAGCACTCGAGCCCCTAAAAGTTGTAATGGCTCAACGAATGAGTCGAACTCAAGGTGACCAAACAAGCAAAGATCCCATTCTCGATTGGAATTACCATGACGAGGTCTTGTGCGATGTCATGCCCATGCATGCGGGCCACCTATTGCTAAGAAGATCATGGCAGTTTGATCACCGAGTCAAACATGATGGGTTTGAAAACCAACACTCATTCAAGCATAAAGGTAAGAATATCGTTTTGGCACCGTTGTCTCCGCAACAAGTGATGGAAGATCAGCAACGCTTAAGGCAATCCATGGAGAATTCGAAATAAAAGATTAAAAACTCAAAAGAAAAGAAAGAGAAAAAATCGAGTTAAAATAATTTGAGAGCTGAAGAAAATGAAAGTGAAGAAAAAAGAAAAGAAAAGGAAAAAGAAAAGAAAAGCGAGAAAAAAAAAGTGAAAAAGAAAGTGAAAGAAAACAAATAGATAAAAAGAAAGGTGTTTTACTTAACCGATGCCTATTTATTTCTTCTTCTTTTCAGGTTAGTAGCCCTAAGGAGCTTCATTTGAAATATCTTCCTGAGGAGAGAAGGTTCGTCATGCGAAAAAACAATCCTAAAATTCATATGACCAATGGAGAACACGGTTTGATTTCTGAAAACTCAATGCTGAATCTTTCTAAATTTGAAGAAATCAGTAAAGATAACGAGTTTGGTGAACAAGTGAATAATTATTGGCCATTATCAAATTTAGAAATGTAAAACTCGAATTGAATCTATGATCCTGTTTATTTTGGTCAAACGATATTTGTTCCATATGATTGTTTTAGAAACTGTTTCTTGAATTTTGGTTGGTTGACGATTATGTGTTCGAATGCATATGACCAAGCGATAATAGACGTATTTCAAAAGTTTCGAACAATAGAGAACTCGGTAAATCAATTCGGAAAGGTAAGATTCCATTTGTACTTAACCAATGCTTCCAAACCTTCCATTCTTCATTTGACAAAGGTAATTCCATCGTCCATTTGTTCTTTAAATGAATCCATGTTCTTTGATAATTTTGAACTGTCCCTTTTCCCTGTGCTGGTTTTCTTTCAGATATATGAAACGAATTCATCATGTTCACCCGAGTAGAGTTGATTGCGTGGAAGCGCTCCTAAATAAACCAGCGACTCGACTTGAGGACAAGTCGCATTGAAGAGGGAGGATAAGTAAGCCAACCTGGGGCAACCAACGAATCGCATTCCGATGCCCTCGCGATGCCCGAAGGACCAATGACTCGAGCTCGGGTCAAAAGATTACAATAAGCCGTGGCAGCCCTTACGAGCCAATTACAGGCGAAACTCAAAATAAGGGCGAAGCACCAGCTCATGTCTAACCTATGAGCTCTGCATGCACTTTGGTGCAAGCTCAATTCAGCTCGGATTAGCTCATTCTAGCTCATTCCAGCTCATTGAGCTCCATTGGTTAATTCTGTCCATTTCATTAAATATTTAAATAAATTAAATAATTCATTAGTTAATTTTTATACAACTTTTAAATATGTTCTAAGCGTGTTATTATTACCGAATTTATGTTTTCTTAGGATTAAATAAATTTGTCCAATTTTATTACATGTTTTTAAGTTGTCCTAGTTCTAGGCGAAAATTAAATGTGTCTTAGTAGCTTGTGTTTTAATTTTTCTAAGCTTCCATTAAGGTGGCCTAGCTATGTTCCTAATTTTATTCAGCTGAATTATCTTGATATAATGTGTTTTCCTTGTGCATGAAGGTGTAGCCAAATTTAGAGAAGGCATTTAAGTAGGTTCATGCACCTAAGGTGCAATGTTTGTGGATGGTGCAAGGAACGGCTGGTACAATGCATGGTGGTTGCCATCTTTTGGATCTTCAAGGTAACTTTTTAGCTATCAAGGATCAGCAACTAATTGCTTGCTGCTTGGCTGGTTGACTTCTCAATGCACATCAAAGATGTTCCCACTTGCTGCCATGCCAAAGACCATTCGGCTGGTCATGTTCACACCAATGAGACCATTCAAGGCCGGCTGTTCACACCCAAAATAGGCTGCTCAGCTACTCCTTTAATGCTGGTCACTTTTCAGCCAAAAGGGAGTAATTTAAGAGCTCATTTAAAGTATGGGACGAACCTAGCTGCTGCCATGAACTTCCAACAAGCTTCAAATACATTCAACCTTCTAGAAACCGTCCCAAGAAGCTTCCATTCAACAGAATTTGGCCATAGCACTTTAATGAAAATCTTCCAGAATTTTCCAGCATTTTCTAGCTGAATTTAGCTTAGTTATTAAGTTATTTTATGTCCATTCGGTTAGCCCTTTTGTAGGTTATAAATACCGAATCATTTTCAGTTGTAAAAAAGCTTTTGGCAAAAATTATATGAACTTTGTTCAAAGAGTGAGATTACTCCTCTTTAAATGTCGTACAAGTTTTCAGTTTGACTTATCAAGTGAGCTTATGGCGTCAATCGAACTCATTTAAACTTATCACCAATTGGTGTGGCGTTCAACCCTTCGACATTTCCGCAATCCACCTTAGACCGAATAGAAACCGGGGTGACACTACATATAGTGTTGAATCGTTTCTCGAGTTTAAGTTCTATCATCCATCACCACCAACCTATCTTTACTTATCCTTTCTAAAATCGAGCCTTCGAGTATCCATTCTTTTACCCATCCCTATTCATCCTTACTAAACCGAACCATCCGATTACCTATCTTTCTTCACTCTACCTAAACCGAACCTAACCATTCCTTCTTCAAATTTGATCCCATTTACTATCCAACCTCCATTCCTAACTTAAACAAAATTAAATTGAAAACCTATCAAAGCTTCCGCAACCTTAACCAATTTTCCATCTTTTTTCAATTACACTGTTACTCCTCGTAGACGATCGGGCAAACCGTGAATGACTCGATTAACCCCAGGCCGTCTCACATCATTTGTTATTAGAGCTATTAAAACGAGGAGCTCTGACGACAATCGAGAAGACGGAATTAGGTTCTTGAAGTAAAAAAAATCGAAATTAAAAAAATATTTTCCAAGTTGTATTCAAAGTTTCTCCTTGTATTTATTTCGTGCATTTTGAAGTTTAAAAAAAAATAGTGAAGTTTTTGCAAAGTTCTTGATTTGCTTCTCATCCTTCTTCCCTGTGCGATCTTCAAAGTCATCGTTCTACCCTCATATTTCTACCCCGATCATCAACATCATTCTATCATCCTTTGATATCACCCTTCCACCTCAACACCACACATATCGCAATTTTTTTTTTGTTTTCAGCCTACCCTATACACCCGATATTAACCCTTGCACCCACTTTGAAGCCGACCCTTAAAGCCGCTATAAGTCTGTTAAAAATGAACTACGAATTTGTGAGAGAGAGATGAGCGGTAAAAGGAACGAGTGAATTCACTAAAGAAAAAGCCAATTTTGAGTGAAACATGAGCATGAGTGAATTTTCTTTATGAGTGAACTTGTGAGTTTTGTAGAGAGGATTAAAAAATTTCATGACCTGTAGTCCCGAGAGGAACATGGTGGAAAGGCAGCCCATTCGAAATGTTCCTGATTTGAACTTACAAGCCTTGCTACGAGAAGTTGAGCGGCTGTTGGACCGACGATTAGAACCAATGCAAGACCAACTTGATCGTGTGGAAGGACGGTCCCAGTGAAGAACTCTCATAAGTCCTTCGAGGAATCGAGGACGACAACCTGACCAAGAAGAAGACTCTTCCGAGCCAAGAGATCACGAAAGTGATCAGGGTTCAAATGCAAGTGTCCGAAGGAGAGGCCTTCGCAACCGAGGCCAACGCGACCGAGAAAAATTCGATGACGACTTGAAAAGTATCAAATTATCAATCCCTCCGTTCCAAGGTCGACCGGATCCCAAGGCCTACCTCGAGTGGGAGAAAAAGATCGAACTCGTGTTTGACTACCACAACTATTCCGAGGCGAAGAAAGTGAAGTTTGCGGCTATCGAGTTCTCCGACTACGCGATGATATGGTGGGACCAACTTACAACTAGCCGGAGGTGAAACGGCGAGCGTCCTATCCAAACGTGGGCCGAGATAAAGGCTGTAATGCGACGCCGTTTCATCCTTTCATATTATCACCAGGAGTTATACCAAAAACTCCAACATATCACGCAAGGGACGAGAAGCGTAGAAGATTACTATAAAGAAACGGAAGTGGCTATGATATGCGCGGATGTGCAAGAAGACCGCGAGGCTACCATGGCGCAGTTTTTGGCCAGATTGAATGGATACATAGCCAATGTCCTTGAGTTGCAACATTATGTCGAGATCGTCAATATAGTGCATATGGTGATCAAGGTTGAGAAATAACTCAAGAAGAAATGAGCCGTTCGTGGTTATTCCATTTCGAGCACACCTAAATGGAATCAAGGCCCAAGCAAGAACGCCTCCGTGAATCCAACAAAGGAACCCATGAATCTCATAAAGTCTAATAAGTCTATGGCCAAACTGAGTAAAGGCAAGGCCCCTGAAAACTTTCAATCACGATCTCGAGATATCAAATGTTTTAAGTGCCAAGGCCGAGGGCACATAGCAAGCCAATGTCCGAACCGTAACACCATAATCGTGCTACCCAACGGCGAAATTGAATCGAAGGATGAAGTAAACAGAAACGAAGACGAAGTCGAGCATTCATTTGAAAATGATGAAGAAGTAGAGTTTGCTGTTGAGGGCAAGATGCTTGTTGTCAAACAAAGCCTCAATGCGCAAAACTCGGTAAGATAGCCTCAAGGAGAAAATCTTTTTCATACTCGTTGTTATGTTTTAGGCAAATTGTGCAGTGTTGTCACTGATGGCAGGAGTGGCACGAATGTTGCAAGTACCTTCATGATCGAGAAGTTTTCTTTGTCGACTCTCAAGCACCCTAGCCCCTACAAGTTGCAATGTCTCAATGAATAACTCAAACTCAATGTGACCAAACAAGCAAAGATCCCATTCTCGATTGGAAATTACCATGACTAGGTCTTGTGTGATATCGTGCCCATGCATGCGGACCACCTATTGTTAGAAAGACCGTGGCAGTTTGATCACTGAGTCAAACATGATGGGTTTGCAAACCAATACTCATTCAAGCATAAAGGCAAGAATACCGTTTTGGGACCGTTGTCTCCGCAACAAGTGACGGAAGATCAGCAACGCTTAAGGCAATCCATGGAGACTTCGAAAGAAAAGATTAAAAATTTAAAAGAAAAGAAAGAGAAAAAATTGAGTGAAAATAATTTGAGAGTTGAAGAAAACGAGAGTGAAGAAAAAGGAAAAGAAAAGGAAAAGAAAAAGGAAAAAAAAAAGAAAAGCGAGAAAAACAAAAGTGAAAAAGAAAGTGAAAGAAAAAAAAGAGATAAAAAGAAATGTGTTTTACTTAACCGATGCCTATTTGTTTTTTCTTCTTTTCAGGTTAGTAGCCCTAAGGAGCTTCATTTGAAATATCTTCCCGAGGAGAGAAGGTTCGTCATGCAAGAAAATGATCCTAAAATTCATATGACCAAAGGAAAACACGGTTTGATTTCTAAAAACTCAATGCTGAATCTTTCTAAATTTGAAGAAATCGGTAAAGATAACGAGTTTGGTGAACAAGTGAATAATTATTGGCCATTATCGAATTTAAAAATGCAAAACTAGAATCGAATCTCTGATCCTATTTGTTTTGGTCAAACGATGTTTGTTACATATGATTGTTTGAGAAACTGTTTCTTGAATTTTGGTTGGTTGACGATTATGTGTTCGAATATATATGACCAAGCGATAATAGACGTATTTCAAAAGTTTCGAACAATAGAGAACTTGGTAAATCAATTCGGAAATGTAAGATTCCATTTGTACTTAACCAATGCTTCCAAACCTTCCATTCTTCATTTGACAAAGGTAATTCCATCGTCCATTTGTTCTTTAAATGAATCCATGTTCTTTGATAATTTTGAATTGTCCTTTTTCCCTGTGCTGGTTTTCTTTCAGATATATGAAAACGAATTCATCACGTTCACCCGAGTAGAGTTGATTGCGTGGAAGCGCTCCTAAATAAACCAGCGACTCGACTTGAGGACAAGTCGCATTGAAGAGGGGGGATGATGTAAGCCAACCCGGGGCAACCAACGAATCGCATTCCGATGCCCTCACGATGCCCGAAGGACAAATGACCCGAGCTCAGGTCAAAAGATTACGAGAAGTTGTGGCAGCCTTTACAAGCTAATTATGGGCCGAAACTCAATATAAGGGCCAAGCACCAACTCAGGTCCAACTTATGAGCTCTGCATGCACTTTGGTGCAAGCTCAATTCAGCTCGGATTAGCTCATTCGAGCTCATTCCAGCTCATTGAGCTCCATTGGTTAATTTTGTCAATTCATTAAATATTTAAATAAATTAAATAATTCATTAGTTAATTTTTATACAAATTTTAAATATGTTCCAAGCATGTTATTATGACCGAATTTATGTTTTCTTAGGATTAAATAAATTTGTCCAATTTTATTACATGTTTTTAAGTTGTCCTAGTTCTAGGCGAAAATTAAATGTGTCTTAGTAGCTTGTGTTTTAATTTGTCTAAGCATCCATTAATGTGTCTTAGCTATGTTCCTAATTTTATTCAGCTGAATTATCTTGATTTAATGTGTTTTCCTTGTGCATGAAGGTGCAGCCGAATTTAGAGAAGGCATTTAAGTAAGTTCATGCACCTATGGTGCAATATATATGGATGGTGCAAGGAACGGCTGGTACAATGCATGGCGGCTGCCATCTTTTGGATCTTCAAGGTAACTTTTCGACTATCAAGGATTAGCAACTAATTGCTTGTTGCTTGGCCGGTTGACTTCTCAAGGCACACCAAAGATGTTCACACTTGCTGCCATGCCAAAGACCATTCAGCTGGTCATGTTCACACCAAGGAGACCATTCAAGGCCGGCTGTTCACACCCAAAATAGGCTACTCAGCTACTCCTTTAATACTGGTCACTTTTCAGCCAAAAAGGAGCAATTTAAGAGCTCATTTAAAGCATGGGACGAACCTAGCTGCTGCCATGAACTTGCAACAAGCTTCAAATACATTCAACCTTCTAGAAACTATCCCAAGAAGCTTCCATTCAGCCGAATTTGGCCATAGCACTTTAATGAAAATCTTTCAGAATTTTCCAGCATTTTCTAGCTGAATTTAGCTTATTTATTAAGTTATTTTGTGTCCATTCGGTTAGCCCTTTTGTAGGCTATAAATACCGAATCATTTTTAGTTGTAAAAAAACTTTTGGCAAAAATTATATGAACTTTGTTTAAAGAGTGAGATTACTCCTCTCTAAATTTCGTACGAGTTTTCAGCTTGACTTATCAAGTGAGCTTGTGGCATCAATCAGATTCATTTGAACTTATCACTAATCGGTGTAGCGTTCAACCCTTCGACATTTCTGTAATCCACCTTAGACTGAATAGAAACTGGGGTGACACTACCTATAGTGTTGAATCGTTTCTCGAGTTTAAGTTCTATCATCCATCACCACCAACCTATCTTTACTTATCCTTTCTGAAACTGAGCCTTCGAGTATCTATTCTTTTACCCATCCCTATTCGTCTCTACTAAACCGAACCATCCGCTTACCTGTCTTTCTACATTCTACCTAAACCGAACCTAACCATTCCTTCTTCTAATTTGATCCCATTTACTATCCAACCTCCATTCCTAACTTAAACAAAATTAAATTGAAAACCTATCAAAGCTTTTGCAACATTAACCAATTTTCCATCTTTTTCTGATTACACAGTTACTCCTCGTAGACGATCGAGCAAACGGTGAACGACTCGATTAACCCCTGGCCGTCTCACATCACCATCGGTATTGTCTAAGGCACGTTGCATCCAACTACTACTAGCAATATCGATCTATCACTGAACGACGACAAGTGACCAACATGGGTATTTAATCGCCAACAATATTATTTGGTTTGTAATATTCAATTTGTTCTGAATGGAAGAGTGGTATGTAATTATCGTTATCACTTATATTGACAGGGTACGAGATCAATAAGGATTGTTTTCATAATATGTTGGCGATTTTGCGATCAATTAACGATCAAGGCGCAAACTACCTTTCTAACATACCTTTCGATCAGTGGATACAATCATACGACGGTGGCCTACGATATGGTTAGATGACCTCAAACCTAGCTGAATGCATTAATTCTATTTAAAAGGAACAGGACAGCGGGTCAACTTCATGTACACAGTGTGTTTTGATTACGACAACCTATGGTTCCGTGTCACAAAATTCGACAAACCAAACCAAGGTATTCCCGGCGGACAATATCGTGTACACATAAGAAATAAGACTTGCAACTGTGGGAGGTTTGACGCACTTCATTATCCATGCGATTATGTAATTGCAGCTTGTCAAAATCTCCATTTGGATCCCATGATCTATGTCGACGAAGTGTACAAATTAGAATACATGTACAACATGTGGAGACACGTATTCCTACCAGTCCTAGATGAATGTAAGTGGCCATTTATATCACTTGCTCAGTTTAAATTGTTACTGAATAGAGAATTACGTTGCAAACCAAAAGGTCGACCGTGCTCGACTAGAATACGTGATGATATGGATATCCGGGAAAGAACGAACCAATAAAAGTTATGTGGGTGGTTTAGGAACTTAGGTCATGCTATGTCAACATGTCCAAATTGAAATAACTCTAAATTTATTAATGAAACAATGAAAAAATAATTTGCACAAACATATTTTAAAGAACTTTTATTTTATTAAATGAAACAATATAAAAATAATTTGTACAAAAATATTCAAAAGAACTTCTGTTTTATTAAATGAATCAATAAAAAAATAATTTTTACAAAAATATTCAAAAGAACTTTTATTTTATTAAATGAAACAATATAAAAACAATTTGTACAAATATATTCAAAAATAAATCAATACATGTGCCGGTTGGAATCAGTTCCACATGGGGGTGGTCAACGGTTACGTGCTCGATTCCTTTTTGGTTCAGCTTCAGGTCGGGGTTGTGGTTGTTCGGGATCAGCTTCTGGTTGTGGGTGTTGAGAGGATGACCCACCTTGAAAAAACAAATATTGCGGAGGTGTTTGCATCACCCACGGTGAAGGTGTTTGAATCTCATGAGACAATAGGGATTGGAAATGAGATGTGCTCCCAACGGTGCCTCGTGCGATCCCTCTTACGATAATGGCCTATATATCGCCGGTTATGTTGGAGTCATCGATAAATGAGATGCACCGGGCCATGCATTCCAGCCTTGTATAAGAGTGGAAAAAGGAAATATATAAGGGTTAAGATACACATAAGGGTTAGGATATGCACTTGGCATAATTTGAAGATTCTGTGATGTGGGCATCGTCGCTTGCTCTGTTGGGGCTGGTGCTTGCGTGGACGCTGTTGATAGGCCCGCCCCGCTAGCCCTTGTTATTGGATTTAAAAGGCCTCGCCATTCCCTCTTGACACAGAATTACCGACACCTCTGCTCTTCCGAGATAAAATATGGCTTGCCATGGATCCTAAACCATGGCATGTAATCCGAATCGCATGCTAACTTCGGAACGATAATCAGTTTGTGAGTAGGTATATTATCATACCGATTTCCCATATTTCGATATATTCCGAATGGAAGACCTGTCAATGCGTATTCGGTCACCGTAAGTCGATTTTGTGCTCATCATCGAGCACCTCAGGTGCCACAGGAATTAGTTTTCAGAATCCAAATTGCCGCAACACTCTATCTGTCTGGTGCATCTCGACGATAGCGTAGTTGACCAATGGGACCTTAGCGTGCCAGATGTTTGAATTCTATAGGAATTCATCCAGAATTACTGCCCGAACCGTCAGATCCTCATATGATTTCCATTGAAACTATATGAAAGTGATAAAAATATTAGTTATATATATAATACAAAATACGAAATTGACTATGTTATGTATATATAGTTCAAAATGAAATAAATACTTATATGAGTTTCTGATCATTGGTCTAATAGAAGCCGTATATCTTCAAGCGCGGTAGGTATTCCCCCGTAACTTGCCGAATGGTTCCACCTATTTAAATAAAATTGTAACATAAAATTATATTTTAAATCTATGTAATAATTGTAAAATCTAATATAGATTTTACCTTGTTAAGAGTGGGAATGTATACGGGTGGTTCACTCGAGGACGTAAAAATAGAAAGCGAAACTGAGCCCATGATTGTAGCAGTGAGAGGCAACCTCCGATTTTGATTTTATTTGGTTACGTCGCTCGACACATCTTTCGGTACAATATTGACAACACAGCAGACCTCCAACTGAGTTCGCCAACTACTCTAAAATCGATGAGTTTCAGTAGCCAACTTAGATGTACGAGGTTTCATGACTTGCCCGGCATTAGATAACCTCCGAGGATCTGAAGGATGTATGCTCAAGCATATCGTACTATTTCTACTTCAGTCGAATCATCCCCCGGCTTCGGGAATGTGTCTAGTAACCAACCCATATCGATCCGACCTCTGTAAATAATATCCGGAATCGCACCCAAACGATCATAGCATATGGCTTCCCAATCAACAGATTGAGCGGATCCGGTGAGTATGGACCTATCCATCGATAACCCCAATTATAACTGCACGTCCTCCAAAGTGATGGTATACTTCCCACATGGAAGATGAAATGTGTGTGTCTTGGGTCTCCACATCTCCACAAACGCATTGATGAGTTTCAGGTCCAACTTGCACCCCCGACCTATATTGGCCACGTGCCAAAAACCCGCTTCCCTCAAGTAATTTTCAATCAACGGTGATGGAGAACAAGGTATATTACGAATAAAACATTGTAACACTTGATCTACTAACTATTATAAAAAAATATTAATTAAATTACAAAAATGAAATAAAAATATTAAAGAATTGAAATTAGCCTTTACCATTTTCATTTGGTCGACGGAGATATGTTTATCATCGAGACGAATTAATTGCCAGGCCCTTATTAACACGATTAAATTTCTTAGAAATTATAAAAAAATAATACTAATTTAGTCAAAAATTAAAATTTTAAAGAGCTTTGAGGGATTTTTTGAGAAATTTAGAGAGAAATTTGAAATAGTTATAATTTGGAAGAAATTTTGAGTGAAAAAAATAGGTGGGGGTTTTATAAAAAAAAAAAATTCTAGACCGTTGAGCCCAACGGTCAAATTTTTAATTGGCCGTTGGAGGTGACAGTTGGGAGAAAACAATGGGTAAAGTGCGTCCACGTCAGCGCGCTTTTACTGTCACGGGGTAAAGAAGCGTTTTCCCCTAAAAATATGTCCACGTCGGAACATTTTATTGATTTCGAACCATTCCAATAAATAATTTTTTTAGTGACTCATTTCCGTAAATAATATAGGAAATTAGCCTTTTCTAGTACTATGCCCCTAATTTGTATATTAAACCTTATACTTCCAAGATTTTATGCTATCAGTACTTCCCAACAGATGTATCATTTTCTTGGTTCAATATCACTCTCTAATTTCATGATTCAACACTTGATTTTGTCCATTGCCCATATTTTTCTCATCTGAAACTGAATATCATAATTTTCCCATGGATAAAATATATTACATTATATCACTGGCTAGTATTTTAAATACGGTTGTAGTAGCCCAAATTTAACCGGGCTTAAATAATAAACAATAGGCCCGGTTCGTAGGAGGCCCAAAAGGCCCAAAATGTTAAAGCTTTTCAGAAAAAGCTAGGGTTGGGAAACCCTAGCGCCGTTCGGCCAACACGGCAGCCTCGGTCGTGCCCCCACGTGCGCACCACGGCCATGCGCCCTCCGCTGACACCCCCACCATCGCACGCATGCTACCGTGCCCATACCTGCGAGAGAAGACAAAAACGACAGCAAATCTGGCACAAAAAGCAAACGAACGATTGTATTTTTTTCATTTTTTTTAGTCGGCTATAAAGCCGTGAATGAAACAATGTAAAGGGGCTTTTTTTTGGCAATAAAAAATAAGAAAGAAAACAGAGCAGAGAATACAACTTAAAGACAGTAAGTAGAGATCGGGAAGTCTAAAAAAAACGCTGAGAACGGGGAAGAAATCTTCGGAGGTACCTTTTCGTTTGTATATTTTTCATTCGAAATTATATATATATATATGCGACATAAAGTCTAAAATATTGAAGAAAAATAAAAAAGGGACCAGTTTTTCATTACCTTTCGGGATATCCGACGACAACGCCGACGGCGAGATCTGCAACTAAAAGGCCGTCTACCCCCCCCTTTTGGAACCCTAGCAGAGAAAAAAAAAACAAACCCCCCTTTTCCTTTTTTGAAGAACACGGGAAAAATGAAAAAAAAGAAAGAAATTTACCTTTTATATAACTGCCCGAACGACGTCGTTTAGGGCCTTGGCTGATGGCTCCAAAACGGCGTCGTTTTAAGTATCGACCCGAGTCCGACCCGACCCTGGGGTAAGGTCCGCGCGTTTTGAATAGAAGGGCTAATTGTACCTTTAGCCCTTCCATATTTGCGTAGTTTTCTAATAAGCTCTCCATTATTTTAAAATTTAGCCCAAATATTTAGTTTGTTTTCTAATTTGGTCCCCCAGCTGTTATGCGCCTTGGCCAAAAGGGTTTATTGCGCGCGGGCCCCTCCGTTTTCCCCGTCCGTATGAATCGCCCCTTTCCTTTTATGTTTTGTTTCAATTTGATCCTAATACTTTATTTTATTTCGAAAATCGCCCCAAAATTCCTTTTCAAATTCAATCGGATCCTTTAGTATTTTATAATTATTATTATCATTATTATTATTACTAGCTATATTATTTTCTTGTATATATTACGTTTACTCTTCTTATTATCATTATTAATATTATATATGTATATAATTAATATATTGTATATATCATTTATTACTATTACTATTATTATTATTATTATACTATTACTATATATTATATCGTACATATTTTATACTATATTCAGTATCATTACTAATGCTATTGTTATATGTTGTTATCATACGTATTCTGACATTATTACTACTCTACTATTATTACTATGTATTATTATATGTACACATTTTGCATCACTATTATTTATTACTATTATTATCGCTATATTATTATTATTACTATTGTTATTATTATTATTATTATTATTATTAGCACTCACATTATATCCTCGTTGTCATTAATTCTAGCATTTCGACAAAATTTTTTAGAACTTTGCATCTTATTTTCCATGCTTATTCATTTTTACAACTGTTTCGACGTTCTTACGATTGTTTTTATCGACGTCGTTTTATGTAAATCCAAAATTTCGAGGTGGTCTCGGATCCAAAGGTTTAACCTATCGTGTCCTAAAGTATTGGATGTGATGTTTTAGTCCTTGGAAACGAGAAGATCTTGATTTCTTTTAAAAAAAGAGAAAATACGGGATGATCTCAGGTTTGAGGATTTAGATTACCATGCCCTAAAGTATTGGATGTGGTATTCCGATTCCTTGGAACGGGAGAACCTCGACTCGCACTTCCGGAAAAATCACGAGATAATCTTAAGATCGAAGACTTAAACTATCGTGTCCTAAAGTATTGGATGTGACATTTTATTTCTTCGAAATGAGAAAATCTCGATTTAATTTAAGAAAACCCAAATATTTCCAAAAGAGGTCGGATTTTCAAATTCTTTTAGATTTCTCAACTTTTGACATGAGGACATCAATTAATCAATTTGGTACCAATTTTGGGCGTGACGAGGGTGCTAACCCTTCCTCGCACGTAACCGACTCCCGAATCCATTTTCTCAAATTTTCGTAGACCAAAAGCATCGTTTTAGTAAATAAAACATTTTATTAAAACAAAGTGACCCGATCACACCAAATAAAGGTCGGTGGCGACTCCTGTTTTTTATTTTCTAAACCCAAGTTCGATTCCCGTTTTCTAAATGGTTTCGACAGCTTGGCGACTCCACTGGGGACCATTATAAGAGAGTCAGGCCGTAAATTGATTATGTTATGTCCCTTATCGAAAGTTTGAAAATTTGATTTGAAAATTACTATCCTTTTGTTGCCTTTGGTTGTGTCACTGCATGTGGTTCCTGCTTTCTTGTGCACAT